>JAPYXV010004825.1:0-11050 GCA_028533065.1 Trachops cirrhosus
GGTCCTCCAGGAATTCTGGGTCTCACTCACCCAAGAAAACTTTAGCCCTGGGGCAACGATTTCCCTGTTGTCCCAGACCTTCCCGTCAGCAGCACCAAAAGTACAAGAATTACCCAACAAGTGAATGGGTGAATCAGTTCTCCCTGGGAGCTGTAACACTCCCAGAGCAGGGGCGGAAGTACACCCACTCCCCTGGATGAATCCTCAGGCAGACCGTGGCTGACGGGTCGAGGGGTGTGTTTGCGGTGGGACAGTGGACCAGAATTCACATTCATTGTGTGCTGACTCTGGGCCAGACACTGCTGGCCCTTTCATACGTTCTCACTTCACCTTTGAGAGAAACCCTCAAGATGGTATCGCCAAGCCCATCGGACAGGAGAGGAAACTGAGGCTGGTGTGGGGACCTCTAAAATAAAACCAAGTAAACGTAGCCCAGCTGGTGTCACATATGGCCACACTGCTGGTCACTGCCGGTGCTTCCCGATCACTTCTCCTCTTGCCACGGATGCCTAGTGACCCTTTTCCGCCTCAGGATTCTTTCCCTCATCTCCACAGGCCTTCCCTCAGCAAGACCCAGCGCCCCTGGCTCCGAAGCAGGTCCTTCGTCTCCATGTCTGTCTGTCGTCACTGCTTCCGACTGGCCTGAAGCACCACCGTTCTCTCCTCAGCCATTGCAATCGTGGTTTATCATCCACACCTAACTCAAAATTATCTTTTAAACAGGTCTTATCACTCCCCTACTTAAAAGCTCCTAATGGGTGCCTATCAAAGCTTTGACAAAACCTAAAACCTTGGCTTATAAAGCCCTAGCAAGGGTGTCCAACCTTTTGGCATCTCTGGGCCACACTGGGAGAAGAAGAGCTGTCTTGGGCCACCCATTACGTACATTGAGACATGTAATCACACACAAAAAATCTCATAATGTTTTAAGTAAATTTACGATTTTGTATTGGGCTGTATTCATAGCCACCCTGGGCTGCGTGAGGCCCACTGCACACCCCTGAATACAGGGTGTGGCCTGCCTGTTCCTCAGGCCCCAGGTCCTGCCACTTCCTCAAGCCCCCTCAGCCCGGCCACACTGCCCTTCTGCCTGTTCCTGCAACAGTCAGGCGGGCCCTCCTCAGGGACACTGCTGGTGCTGTCTTTACGTCTGGACTGCTATCTCCCCTCCGCAGCCCGTTCCGGTTCCTTCTTGCCGTTCAGGACTCAGTCTAAAGGTTACCTCCTCAGAGAGGTTCTCCCTAAGCACCTGTTCTAAGTAGCCACTTAATCACTTGCTATGCAGTTTAATGATCTGCATAGAAATTACCACTATAGGGCTCTATAAAAATGTCATCATTCATTCACTCACTCATTTATTCCCTGTGTCCTCCCACTAGAATCTGTCACCAATGCCAACAGTGCCCAGCATGTACTGGCTGCTCAATAAGTCTTAGTCAAGTGACTTTGTGAGTGAATGAATGAATGAATGACATTTTTCTCTAATAAATGCGTGAACATTTATCATCTGTTAGGGGCCAGATGCTAAGCTAAGGGTTACGTGAAAAGTAAAGATGAACAAGACACGTGAACTCTCAGTAAGTGTTTAATTTGTGATGTCTGAGATGTGCTTCGAAATAATCTAGAAAAAGAAGGCTCGAGAACTGTTGCTGACCGTCGAGGCAGCATGATGAGGAAAGGGTCCAGCACAAATAACATCCCTGTTTTATTACAAAAACTTTTGTTATAAAATCGTAAGTATGTAATTCTGTAACAGAACAATATCATGCTCAAGCACACCATAGAACATTTTAGGTGAAACGTTCAAATTAAAACTATAAATTATCACACCCATATTATTGCCCTACCAACCACACTCAAGCAGGCCTTACTTCTGCCAGACCCTGTGTTATTCTCTTGACTTTGGCTACCTTTGAAAATGTCCAGAATGAAAGAATATTTCTCTTTGTTTAAAGAAGCTAATGATCAAAATGGGAGGAGCGTACAAAAGTAACTAGTTTGCTGCAGATTGCTGAGAATGCTATAAATGGGGGAACTTGTTAGTGAATGAACAAACATTTATTACAGTGACTGAGCCTCTAGTGCACGCCAGGCACTGGCTAACTGCCAGGGATTTAATGACAAATGAGACATACACAGGGCCCGCTTTCCTGCAGTGCACAGTCTAACTGAAAGATACAGGCACAGCCGCTGAGTGAGTGTGCAACAGGGAGCACGCACTTGGTCTGGGGTTCAGGAAAATGAGGGAGTAAAGGGATGGCAGCAACAGCCTCCCAGGCAGAGGAAACAGCTTGTGCAATGGCTCAGCGGTGTGAGAAAGCATGGCACATCCCAGGAACCAGAGAAGATCAGCATTCTAGGGCAGACAGAGCAAGGAGGAAAGTGGGAAGAGAAAAGGCTGGACCCATGAGCAGCAGGGCCAGGCCCAACAGGAATGTGAAAGTCCCTTTAAGCATTTGGACTTTATTCTCCACCACTAAAGGAGCATGCAGGAAGGTTTCTTGACGTAGGCAACCTATGAACTAGGCTTTGAAGGTTGGGGAGAATTGCAGCAGGCAAAGGAAGCCCTGAGAGGTGTTCCTAGTAAAAGTGACAGAGTGAACTCTGATCTGGAGAGAGAGAGTCCAAGGTATTGAGGAAATAGTGGGCGGCTCATCAAGGGAGGGGCTTATGGTACACGCAGGGGTGTAGAGGGCAATAAGCTGAGATAGGAAGGTCAGAGACAAGCGCCAGACATGGTTTGTGAAGGAGTTTGGACTTTATTCTTCAGACAGTGGGGAGCCACCGAATATTTTTTGATCGTTGGACAAATATGATCAGAGCTGCCCTGAGGAAGGATGGATTTGATGGAGAAAGCAGGTGGGGGAGATTACTATTTACATGAGAGGTGATGTGAGTCTAACATTAAACAATTTACTGAGCACATACTATGTGCCAGGAGTTGTGCTGAAAGCTGGAAATGCAAAGAGGACGGGGAACTTTTCTGTCTGGCCCCATGGAACTCATAGATGGTTAAAATGACAATGACAACACAGTGTGATGACAAGCCCAGGATGTTATGGTAACCCTTAAGAAGGGGGTTGGGACGGGCACTGGCACTGAACTCTGCCTGAAAGGGGGTGGTGGTCAGGAAAGCCTTTCTGAATGAGACCGAAGCCTCACTGGGCCTTTCTTGAGGGATGAGTTATGGGGAAAGGGTGGAGGGCAGCATTTCAGGTGGCAGCAGCACAAGTAGAGAAGCTTGGAGGATTGAAAGCAGAATGACTGTAGGCTTGGGAGGAAGATGGGGCAGCTGGTGCTGGGTCTGCAGAGGCCAGGGAAATCAGCAGGAGGCAGTGAGAGCTCTGCATATTAAATAGTTGGCTTCCTTATCACTAAGGCAATGGAAATTAATTACCCCACCTCCTTCCCTCCCTGCCCTGGGGGTGGGTGATAGATCCTTTCTACATTTGCTACTTCAGTGATACCTTCGCATTCTCTGTCTTTTCACTTTCCTACTTGACAACTTTAGACTTAGTAAATAATTGATCTGAAATTAATCTTAAATCTTAAATGAGCCCTATTAGACTTGCTGGTGTGATTTCAGTTCTCTGGCTGGACCCTGAGTGATAGAAAGGGCTTGAGGGATTTTCAGAGGAGAGTTACGTTGTAGAGAGCTCTCCTTCGGGGTGTTTATGGAGAATGCAGCGGAGGCAGGGAGTCTATCTGGGCAGGGGTTGCACTATTCCAGGGGAGGTCAGATGGCAGTCTGAATGCAGACTGTGGAACAGAGATGGAAAGGAGGGGATACGATCAAGAGAGACTCGGGAAATAGAATTCACAGAAGACAGAGACCACTCAGGCTTGCTTGGGCCTCTGGGTTTGCTTGGTGGTGTTGTTAAGGAGACTGAGTGGAGGGGCTGTGGAACCACCGGGTAGAAATGCTGCGGAGCCAGCAGCGGGCTAAACAAACCGGGGCGGGGTCAGGAGTACAAATCCAGCAGATGGTTAATTAGCAAATCAACAGAGAATGGTTGTGGCTGAAGTTCTGGATGGGCAAGCACCTGGAGATCTCGCATGCCTGTGGGTGGAACCCTGGAATCCCAACCTGTAGGACATGGGCTGAGAAGAGGAACCCACAGAGAATCCTGAAGAGGAGCCTGGGAACCCCCAAAATGGTGGCGAAAGGACTAGGCAGGGCTCCCTAAAGAGGTAGATTTGTCAAGAGAGGTATGCTATAGACTCAGAGATACATATGCATTTTCAAAGTAATTCCTTCCCATAAGTTTGGAATATTAAGCAGAAGTTTTTTCAAATCAATTCTTTTTTTAAAAAAATCCTCGCTCGAGTATACATGTATTGATTTTACAGAGAGAAAGAGAGAGAGAGAGAGAGAAACATGAATCGGTTGCCTCCCGTATGTGCTCTGACCGGAGACCAAACCCACAACCTAGGTACGTGCCCTCACGGGGAACCTAACACTTGAACTTTCGGTGCACAGGACAATGCTCCAACGGATGGAGCCACACTTGTCAGGGCTCAAAGCAATTCTGTTGTCACCAGGCATCCTGGCCCAACCCTTCATCATTGCCCAAGTGCGTCAGGAGAAACCACCTGGCAGGAAGGAGCCAGGTGGAGAAGAGGGCAGCCAGTCTTACAGTCAATAACCAGCGATAAGGCCAGATATGTGGCAATATCAAATAATCAAGGACTGGCGTCATCTCAGGCATCACAGTCAACCGTCTTTAGCTGGGAGACAAGGAAGGGGTGGAGGGGTGTCCCAAACACCTGGGACGGGACGTGGGAAGGGCACACATTTATGGAGTGGGCCAGGTGCAGTGCTAGGCTCTTTGCATATTATCCCAATTAACCCTCCCAACGGCCCTGCCCCTTTGAAAGATAAAGAAGCTGAGGCTCAGGAAGGTTGAATAATGTACCCATGTTGCATGATAACTGGGTGACCAAAGACTTGAGCCCAGAAGGCCAAACCCTGTGCTGTATCAAATGAGTCCTTGGTCTCCAACCCAGTCCATTTCCCTGGTGACTTGAAGGGCCACGTTCTTTCATTTTTGGGCACTGATACAAACCTTCTGTTGACGCTTGAACTGGGAGAGGGCTCAGCACCTGACTTGGGCTTCTACAGGAGCGGTTCACTGCTGGTGCGCTCTTCCACGCCAGACTTCCTGCTTCGTCATTCGTGCCCATTGTCTCCTTCCTGGGTTTCTTGCCAAACGCCTTCCTTGCCACTCCCGGGATGAGGGTGAGGTGATGGGGGGACGGCTGCAATGAGGAGTCTGTCAGACCTGCTTACCTTCCAGACACCCTGGGACTTGATGAGCCACCAGCAACTCTGGGAGTGGGCCAATTTCCACCCAGTTTCTGACACCCTACGAGACCCCTTTGGAGCCTGATTACAGGTCAAATAACGGTAGTAGCTAAAAGGGACCAAGTGGCTTTTGTATGCCAAGCTTTGAGTTGTCTGCCTCACAGGTGTTATTTCACATAATCCTTAATGCAGTCCCATGATGTCACATGATTGTTCTGCCCATTCTGCACGAAAGGGAATAGGCTCAAAGAACGGCGTCTATACCTAGGAAGCACCAGGGATGCCTGAATCAAAGGCACAGAGAGGTGTCTCCCATGCTGCCCTCACTTCCTCTCCTGTCCCTGCCCCCAAGTGCCCCAATCCATGAGAAGTCCCCCTTCCCTTTGACTAAGGCCCAAGGAAATTCTGCCCAGGGTTGCAAGATGGTGGTGAAGAAAATATGTGCCTTGGGTACACCCAGAGTCCCAATGGGAAGCTTCCATAGTTATTATTATTTTTTAAAGATTTTATTTATTTATTTTTAGAGAATGGAAGGGAGGGAGAAAGAGATGTAGAGAAACATCAACGTGTGGTGGCTTCTCGCATGCCCCCAAATGGGGGACCTGGCCTGCAACCCGGGCATGTGCCCTGACTGGGAATTGAACCAGTGACCTTTTGGTTCACAGGCCAGCACTCAATCCACTGAGCCACAGCAGCCAGGGCTCCATAATTATTTTTTACACGGAGAGGAATAAAAAGCTCTGTCCCGTGTTACAGGTACTTATGTCACCAGTGGAGCCAATAAAGACGGGGTGTGTGTGTGCGTGCCTGTACCTGTGTAGGTAGCTGCACACACATGTCTATGAAGGTGGGGCAGGAATTAGCAAACCAACCTTGTAGACCTGTCCCGTTTTAGGATCATACGTAGCTTCAGTGATTGCATTTTCTAAACCAAAAGTCAGGCCACACGGACTGGCCAGAACAACTGTCTTTGAGGGGACAGTACAGCAACAGTGAAACTGATACCCTCCACACGAGATCCGGAGGCTACTGGCTAACAATTCAGCAGAGATGCCCTGTGTGCTGTGGGGGACGTCCTAGAGGCCTCTGGGTGAGACAATATTTGGCTAAGCATCGAGGCCTGGATGTGTGAGCATAGATTTGCCAGCCACCCACAGCCCACTAAGGACCAGCATTGTTTTATGTACTTTTAAAGATGCTGTTAGAGAGGATCGGATATTCCCAGAACATTCCAGAGAAATGTTATAGCCTAAAGCTAGAGGAAAGATCTGAAACAATATCTTCTTTTAGGGGCTATTATGGAATACATTATATTAATAATTGAGTGAAAAAATATACATGTATATTCATGGAGAATTGCACCAGGCCTGCCTGCATATGAGGTCAAAAAGATGACCTCTGCTTAAAATCCCCAGGAAGTGAAGGTAAAAGTGATTTTTGTTTTGTGTGACACGAACTCAGAAAACATGTGTTACTTCCTACTATTACTACCTGCTAGCTCCCAGATACCAGGGGCCAGGCCCAAAGAAGACTGAGGCTAGGACTGCAGGGATAATGGGGGCGACAGATGTGCAGGGGTAATTATGGCATGGTGTGATAGTGGCAAGTACAATACGCCACTATGTGGGGTCCAAAGGATGATAAATTCATTCTTGGGCAGGGCTTGGTATGGGTTTCCTATTGCTGCATTGCAGATTCCCACAGACTCAGTGGCTTAAAACCACAAACATCTATTATCTCATAGTTCTCGTGTGCCGGGAGTCCAGGCAGGGCCGACGGGTCCACCCAGGCGCCTGCTCGGCTGCCTTCCCATCTGAGTTTCAGGTCCTCTTCCAGGCTCACATGGTTACTTCCTTCAGTCTGTATGACTGTTGTCCCACCTTCCTCAGTAGGGACCATTCTCCAAATCCTCTGCTGCTCTCAAGTCCTTGTCACATGGCTCTTTCCATGGGCCCTCTAACCACATGGCACTTTGCTCCTTCAAGGCCAGCAGGAGAGTCTAATTTCGACAGGGCAGGGTGGGGGCCGAGTTCCCAGTTTCTCTTTTGAGAGCTCACCTGATGAGCTGAGACCTACCCAGGATAATATTTCTTTGAATCAACTCTTAATTACATCTGCCAAATGCCTTCTGCTGTAATCAAGGGAGTGATGTCACATCATATTCACAGACGCT
The DNA here is from genome assembly GCA_028533065.1 of Trachops cirrhosus. Taxonomy (NCBI): domain Eukaryota; kingdom Metazoa; phylum Chordata; class Mammalia; order Chiroptera; family Phyllostomidae; genus Trachops; species Trachops cirrhosus. The sequence continues at coordinate 7,479 of JAPYXV010004825.1, forward strand.
ACCCACACTCAAGGGTATACAAGGGCATGTGAGACATGCACACCAGAGGGCAGGGATCTGGGGCCATTTTAGAATTCTGCCTACCAAAGGGAGAGGAGCATGCCAGGCTAGGTTACCCTTGAGCTGAGTACTGAAGAATGAATTTAAATGTGCTGGGCTGCCAAGGAAGAGAAGCATTTGGATAAGGCAGGGGAGGCATAGAAAGGACATACCATAAACAAAGGCACAAGGGCATGAGGAAACCTATTCGGCTGCAGTGGAGTTGTCCAGTGGGGCCACGGGCTGGGGTGGGACTGGGAAAAGAGAGACACTAAGTCATGAGCACCGTGTTCTTTCAATGAGTCCTTGGTCTGGTGGTGACAGGACAGAGTAGGCTAGAGACAAAAACTGTCAAACGATACTAATTTCACTTTAAAGCTCCCTCCGCTTTCATTTCTCCATTCCTCTATCCCATCTCCTTTAGCAAGGTCCTTTCCTGGGAAGTCTCTCTCCAGGGATCCCTGACCTCACCCATCGGTGCATCACAGCTCTGCAGATCTAACAAGATGGAAATCCACACTCTTCCCGGACACTCATGCCCAGGCTTCTGAGGGGGAGCAGACTCTTGCTTACTGAGTCATCTTCTGGATGATCTATGTGTGTGTGTGTGTAGATCAATCAAAGTAGCTCGTCCATCTACACAAAAATAAAAAGCTAAGAGGGGAGAAGTTGGAAGAGAGAGAGAAATATTCACCAGGGCTAGGTGGCTGGAAGTTTTAGGGAGCTCAGAGCAGCTACAAGGTTCAGAGAGGAGAGGGAAGGGGAGGTTCAGAAGTGTAGTTGTGTTTACTGACTAGATTCTTCTTTTTAATGTTATCTTACGTTCTTCTCAACACTTAAATAAAAATGAGGATAACAATTTAAATGAGATTATTTTGCCTATGTAAGTATGATTTTGTTTTGTTTTGGAAGATGGTACCGTGAAGATGCTGGGCCATATGGGAGCTCCGGGGTTTCCTCGGGTTACCCTAAATGGAAAAGGAGTTGATAAATCACTGATGCCTCCTTGTGAAATAGTTTCACATACTACCAGACTGTCTCTGAAGTATTTACTTAAAAGAGAACTCCAAGGACAGAAACACCCCCCACCTCCAGAAATTAACATGTACTAGTAGAATTTCAGAAGTCATAGTAGAGCATGATGATCTTTCTTAAAAACACAAACAAACACCAGCCAGTTTCATTACGTCTTATCTGTGCTATTAATGCAATTTCTCTGGTCTCTGTTTCCTGGGGTCAGCTATGCTTTCTCCCTTGGAATTTATATTGGAATTTATATCTGGTATCTAGAGATCAAGATAACAAACCTTTAACTACATATTTTTTGGGGAAAAATATTTTGCTCTGCCCATCTTTAAGCAGAAAAAGAACAGATCACCCCGCTGCCTCAGCTGGACAGCATTTCTGCCCATGACACCTGTGAGCAGTGACCTTGGCTTCCAGATAAGGTCAAGGTCCCAAGGCCTACAGAACAGTCAGCCAAATTCACCCAGCCTCGTCCCTCATCCTGATATCTTGGTACAGCCTTTTTATCTCCACATGGTGTGTGTTTGGTCAGACTGAAGTAAACGTAATACGATTTTGCTTTTGTTTTGCAGGATGGGCTTCTAAAGGAGGGTTAGGGTTAGCGAAACTTGACCCCATATAGGCCAGAGAGAAGTGGTGTGGAGGACAGTGAAGAACTGGGAGATAAAGTGGGGGCTGCTATAGAAATTGACTTCCTCCCAAAAAGCCTGGAACATTCTTCTCAAAGCCCCAAACAGCCAAGCTCCTTACACCCGCTCCAAGCCATTCCCTTGAAATGTTCTCCCCAGAGCAGGGCTCCACAACAGGGCACACGAACAGCTCGTGCACACACACACGCAGACACACATCTCCGTCTGGTGACAGATTGGGCCTGAAGAATCTGGCAGTCTGCGTGGCCGATGGCAGTGCTGAGCCTGCTCTCACAGTCTCCCAGGAGCCCCACTGCAGACGCAGGTGCGCGTCAGTGCCTGCTCTAATTTTATCCCTGCTTGATGGAGGAGACTAACTGAGCAGCGGGGAGGCTGCTATTTTGGGTCTCTCCGTGGCTCTGGGTTATATAAAGACCATTGCCGTGACCTGCATTGCCTTATGGCTATGCCTCACTCTTGCGCGTCCTGTCACAACATGTCATCGGTTCAGACATTCACACACACATCCCCGGGGCTCTTGGGGCATGGGAAGGGAGGTGTGTGCTGGAGGGCTGTGTGTGTGCGTGTGTGCACGTGTGCCCTTCTGCCAGCTCGCTGCGGGAGGAGGCGTATGCTCCCGGCATACACTACTGAGCAGGGGAATAGGGTGTGAAAGATCGTTCTGATGGAGGAGCCGAGTGTCTGTGCCCCGGGCCGTCGGACAGAGCGTGTCTGTGAGCTGGTGTTGTGGGTCTGCTGTTGGCATGGCGATGAGAATAACTTCTACTTCAATAACTCTTTTCATTTTGAAGGAACCCAAGAGTTTCATAAATTATGCACAAACAGCTCTGCCTCTGAATGGCAGGAATTTTTCATCTGGAATTAGGACCAGCAGCGAGACAGACAAACATGACAGCCTGAATTTAGGGATGGGTTGATGACAGAAGATGACATTTCCCACATCACTGGGGACAAACCTTTCTTGGAAATTTTTTCTCACAGATCAAGAACCCTATGGGGCTGGCATTGCGACTCCAGTGTAAAGATAGGGGCTTGCTAGATTTAGTTGTGTGTGATATCTAATTTATCTTTGTATCTCCTAGTATTAAATCTTAATAAATATTTTAGATATGTAAATTTTGATGAACATACAGCAGGACCCTAGTATAATATAGCTCATTAGTCTATGAATTTAAAAGAACCAGGTTTCTCAAAATACACATTGTTCATGCAGAGCAAGCCTGAAGGAGCCTGATGAGCTCCCCACACAGGCATTTGCCCCGTCCCCCAGTATAAGCAGGGGAGAGGGGATGTTCTGTGCTCAGTGAGCTCGTGTCTCCCACATAGAATCACCCAGGGTATGTTCTGGCTGGCGTGGTGGAGCCCATAAGGCATTACCCAGGGGAGCGAGAACTTGGCAGGCACACAGCTTGGCTCTCGGATCCTAACAGAATGTGAGGCCTGGGGCTGGCACTCCCGTTTCTGATGTGGGTCTTCTGTCCTTGGCAGCTACCGCGGGAGTGGGGCTCCCATGACCAGTAACTTCGCTAAGGCACTGTTTCTTAGCCGCTCTGTGAAGGGCACTGAAGACCCTTCTCTTCTGCTGGCCACAGCACTGATAAAGGATTTTAGGGAGAAGAAGTCGGGAGCTTTCTTTTTTTTTTTTTTTTTTCTTTCTTTTTTTTTTTTTTCTTCTTTTAAATATATTTTATTGATTATGCTATTACAGTTGTCCCAATTTATTTCCCTTAGCCCCCCTCCACCTGGTACCACCATTCCTTCTAGCCATTCCCCTTCAGTTCATGTCCATGGGTCATGCATATAAGTTCTTTGGCTACTCCATTACCTATAGTGTTCTTTTTTTTTTTTTTTTAAATA
>JAPYXV010004826.1:0-11050 GCA_028533065.1 Trachops cirrhosus
AAAACAATGAAAACAAAAACTAAGCAAACAGCTAGAAGAGGAACAGAATCAGAGAAAAGGGCATCACATGGAAGGTTTTCAGTAGGGAGGGGGAAGGGTGGAATGGGGGGAAGGTACAGGGAAGAAGAAGCATAATTGGTATGCATTAAATAGATGGGGAGAGGTTAAGAATGGTACAGGAAACAGAAAACTCAAAGAACTTATATGTACAACCCATGGACATGAAGTAAGAAGGGAATGCTAGAGGGTTGGGGGGTGCTGGGTGGAGGGTGCATAAAGGGGGAAAATTGGGAAAACTGTAATAGTATAATCAATAAAATATACAAAAAAGAAAAAGAAAAAAATGACAACAGAAAACATCTTCTGAGAACCAGAAACTGAAAGAGACTAAAGACATATACTCATCAATTGAACTATATGGTCCTGATTTGGGTTCCTACACAAACAAACAATAGGGAAACTATTGAGGAATAAAAATTTGAAAACATTAAAAGATTATTCTCATTTTTAGAAATAATTTTTAAAGGGCCCTTAACTGTTAGAGATACTTCTCAAAATATTTTCAAGTAAAATGATACAGGGGTGGGCAAAAGTAGGTTTACAGTTGTGAGCATGCAAAACAGAGTTTATTCTTGTGTTATTCTTTATTAATTATTGTATTGTTTATTTGTATTACAACTGTAAACCAACTTTTGCCCACCCTATATTATGTCAAATTTGCTTTAAAATAACCCTTAGTCTGTGGCTAGGATGTAGATGCAATAAGATCAGTCATGAATGGACAGTTGTTGAAGTGGAGTGCTGGGTGTACAGGGTTTGCTGTAATATTCTCTCTACTTTCATGTATAAAATTTCAATAATAAAATATTTACAAAATTTCAATCTGAAGTTTATATTGTAAATAAGTAAATAACATTTGATTTAATATTTTATGATCAACCTTCCATTGAAACCATTATAGTGTCTCCTTCATGAATATCATTAAAAAGAGAGAATGATACAAAGTGTTCAAGAAAAAAAAACATTAATTTTTCCTCCTAAATCCACACTTAGGGAAAGGTTAAAAAAATCCTTTGGTGTTCTGCCTTTACTATATCCCATCAAGATACCTTCTGTCAGTAAGTTTAAGCATCTTCAGCATCAGGATGAAGCTAAGAGGATTTCCCCTGCTAATGGACTAGCTCCAAGGGGATAAAGAAGTAAATGAAGTGGTCTATTATATAAAACCCAGTATAAAAAGATGGCTAAAACTGGGTTTGATATAGGCTGGGTAACTAACCAAAGGGTTTATCATAGCAGCAGGACTTCACAAATTGTAAGTGTGCTCAGAATATTGTGAGTAGCATCATCCTAGTTCAATTTTTTTTCATTCTCACCTGAGGACCTGCTTATTGATTTTAGAGAGAGGGGGAGGGGAGGAGAGAGGGCAGGAGAGATACACCTATGTGAGAGAGAAAGATGGATTGGTTACCTCTCATATGCACCCTGCACAGGGACCACACCTACAACCTAGGCATGTGACCTTACCAGGAATCTAACCCACGATTTTTCAGTTTATGGGATGATGCTCCAACCAACTCAGCCACACTGGTCAGGGTTTAGTTTCATTTTTATCCAATAGGAGAAGGACCATAGCTAGTGTAAAGTAAGAAGGGCATCATCAGGACCTACCCTCAAACTAAATGAAACTATGAAGAGATGGTTTAGGATCCTCTAAATCAGTCTAGGAATTCCAGAAGGATCTGGATGTACAAATTAGGGAATCAAGAGAAAATCAGTTGACATGGATTTGACAAATATAATAATATTGCAGAAAAGCTGCAGCTTAGGCACCATGTAGTGTCATAGTTGTTCATAGCCAATACTATACACCTGGATAATGAATATGATCATGAATATCTGGTTGACTTGTCACATTTCATTTTAAAATAGGTGGGTCAAAGCTTGCAGGCTGAAAACTTTCAGTGCCTACCAGTAAGCAGGAATGGGAGAGGTAGGAGTTGACACACTGTGCTTTTTTCCATACTGTTAGCCCTGCTTGTAATTCATATTTTCCTGTTCAAGTGCCACTACTCATCTTCTAAAATCAGGTCAGATGTCATCTCTTCTAGAAAACATTTCATGATCGAGATGGAAGATATTTCTTCTTCTTTACACTGCCTGAGTATTCTACCTATAATTTTTTATGACATTTATCTTACTTTGTCTTTTTCCTTTCTTCTGTATACTTACCTCACTCCATGAGATTAAAAATTCCTCAAAGGAAAGTGTCATATAGAATAAATACTACAAAAGCCTAGTTTGAAAATTTGACTATGTTCCAAGTTGAAAAGTTGATTCAGAACTTCAGGTTTAAAATGATGCTGGCTAGCAATTCCTGTTTTACATTCACCCAGTTTCCAACAACAATACCTATGAAGGTAGGAAAAAAGACCAGAAAAAAAAAACCATTATAACGCCAATCTTTTTAAAGACTGAGAAGCATATAATTGTCAGAACCTGGAACTGTTTTTGTCTAATTACAGGACTTACAGAATGGTGTTGGCAATCACAATTGGAAATTGGCATATGCTTTGCAAGTAAAAATAAGGAACACCTGTTGTCCTGATAGACCTGGGGAGACATGTCACCCTGCCCATATTTTCTGGCCCTGGAGTATATACCATTCAAAAAAAACAGGCAGCCTGAACAACACAATGCAGGGATTTTGGTAGGTGACCAAGGTAGTATTGTACTCTATCAGTTCTTACCTTTCTTATTCATTCAGGGCCTATAACTCAAGAAAACAGTGTAACAGAAAGTGTGAAGTGCTATTGGAACTGGCAGTGATAGACTGAATTATGCAAGGAATAGACCCAAGTTTAGTAGCTTTGTTTGAATTAGAAAAAGATGCTCCCTCTTAGTGGATCCAGCCTCAAATACATACACCTTGGAGAATGAAGTATATACTGGATTACATCACCCCTAATCCATGTTTTCCTGTGTGAAACATAACCTACACAACCTTATTTGGCAGCTCTGAAGAGTCACAGACGGTAAAATGCTACAGTCAGAGAAAGAGATGGAAAAGTAACTGCCACTGGCAGATGCTGGAGCTTAGATTTTTTCATTTTCTTCTTTAGCTCAGTGTCAGAAAAATGATCATGGATAGAAAACCAAAACTAATTGGTGATTCCACATCAATCTAACACAGTTTGCTTAGATAAGTGGTTCTCAACAGAAGGGCAATTTGGTCCCCAGATGACATTAATCAATGCCTGGAGACATCTTTGGTGGTCACACTGGGTAAGGACACCACTTTTGGTCACCACTTTTGGTCACATTGGCATCCAGTGGGTAGAGACCGGGGATGCTGCTAAACATTCTGTAATATACAAAATAGCTCCCCACAGTAAAAGAATTCTCTGGCCCAAAGTGTCAATAGTGCCAAAGTTGAGAAACCCTGGATTAGATAAATGCTTACTAGCATCAGAAATTGAGCTAGGAAACAGAAATATCAATCCGACTTGAGAATAAGATTCTATATAAGCCCTCACATGCTTCACAACATTACAACAGACTAGAGTTCTCCTTATTCTAGAAGCAAGGAGAATACATGATTAATGTGGGGTCTATGAAAGAATACTGCAGAACAAAAGAAATGAGTTTTTTTTAAATTAAATTTATTGGGATAACATTGGTTAATAGTATTATATAAATTTCAAGTGTGAAACTTTATAATTTTACACTTATATGATTCATTTTGAAGACAGTGAAGAACCAGATTCTGACATTTGTTCTAGGACACGGAAGAAAAAATAAAATTTTTGGCATTCTAAATAGAATTCATCGGGGCAAGGTCTCTAAGAATGGAAAAGAATGAATGAAAGACAATTCTATTCAAAGACATATATATGAGCTAAAATGGAGCTGTGTAAGAAAATAATTCCAAAGAAACTAAAAGAACAGACTGTGAATAAAACACACTCCTACACACAGAAAACCACAGAGCTGACACTAAAGAAAATCAATGAAATGGAGGACAAATTGAGAAACAATAGCAGCAAGGAAAAGGCAGACAAAAACAATGAGAAAAGAGATTCAGCCACAGATAATTGGTCCTCCTAGGCAAAAGACTAGAATAAATGGAGCAAATATAATAAAATCTATAATAATTGGAAGCTTTTCTGAGCTGAAGAAATTACCAGAGTACAATAATTTTAAGGTTTCCTGAATACTAGTAAAAATGCTTTTTTAAAATAAAAATACCTACTACTGCACATTCTCACAAATATTTTATTTGAATTTTTAACAATAATTAAAATATCCTATAGACTTTGAGACATGCATAAGGAGGGACAAGATTTTCTACATAGAAATCAAAATCAGACACTTCAGACTTCATACATTTTCCTTGATGTATTCAAAAGCAAGTACATGTTAATATTTTGGAATATTTAGAGAGTTCTGAGGAAGAAACATTTTGCCCTAAGGACTATATACCTAAACAAGTTGTCATTTATTCATATCAAATATGAATGAGCCTGAAAATTGCACAAAGCAAAAGCCATTCTTAAAAAAAAATTACTTGACTACAGAAGTTCCGGCCAAGATAGAGGCATAGGTAGAAATGCCTATGCCCTTCGCTTCCTCACACAAGCAAAATGAGGATAACAACCAATGTAAAATCAATAAACCACCAAAAATGCCAGAAAATCAAACTGCATGGAACTCCGATAACCAAGGAATTAAGAAAAAATAAACCAGAACAACCAGACTGGTAAGGCAGACTGCATGGGCCAACTCAGAAAAACTGTCAAGGCAGCTGTGGGGCGGGGCTGACTGCAGAGCTTGGCAGAGCTGCATGGGAGGGGCTGACTTAAGGAGAAAACTGAGACTTAGAGCTGACTGTGGGTTAGGCTGGGGTTGCCATGGTGGGAGATACCTCCAGTCTAACACAAGTGTCTATTGGAAAGTGCACTAGAGGTGAGCAGGCAAGCTGCATTGTTACCTTTCTGGCCCCTCCCCCACAGGCAGCAAAGAGGGTTGACACACCCGGGTGAATGCCTAAGACCATGCCCTTTACAACTTAGTGGGTGTGCTGAGACAAAGAAATATGGCCCAAATGAAAGAACACATGAAAACTTCAGAACTAAGCGATGAGGAGATAGCCAACCTACCTGATGGAGAATTTAAAGCCCTGGTAATCAAAATGCTCACACAACTGATGGAGCTTGGTCGAAAAATGAAACAACAAATGAAAGATACACAAAATGAAATAAAGCAAAAATATTCAAGGAACCAACAGTGACAGGAAGGAAACCAGGATTCAAAGCAAAAATTTGGAACAAAAGGAAGAAATAAACATCCAACTAGATCAGAATAAAGAAACAAAAATCGAAAAAAATGAAGAGAGGCTGAGAATTCTCTGGGACAACCTGAAATGTTCCAATATCCTAATTATAGGAGTGCCAGAAGGAGAAGAACAAGAGCAAGAAGTTGAAAATTTATTTGAACAAATAATGAAGGAAAATTTCCCCAATCTGGCAAAGGGAATAGACTTTCAGGAAGTCCAGGAAGCCTAGAGGGTCCCAAAGAAGTTGAACCCAAGGAGGAACACATCAAGACACATCATCAGTAAGTTACCCAAGATTAAAGACAAAGAGAAAATCCTAAAATCAGCAAGGGAAAAGGAGACAGTTACCTACAAAGGAGTACCCATAAGGCTATCAGCTGATTTCTCAAAACAAACCTTGCAGGCAAGGGAAAAGAAGTATTTGAGGTCATGAAAGGCAAGGTTCTACATCCAAGATGGCTCTATCCAGCAAAGCTATCATTTAGAATGGAAGGGCAGATAAAGTGATTCCCAGATAAGGTCAAGTTCAAGGAGTTCATCATCACCAAGTCCTTATTATATGAAATGATAAAGGGACTTATCTCAGAAAAAGAAGATAAAAAAATATGAACAATAAAATGACAACAAACTCACAACTATTTAACAAATGATCCTAAAAGAAAAGAAAAGCAATGAAAACAAAAACTAAGCAAACAACCAGAACAGGAACCAATGGTAAAAGATGGGCACTTAATAAGGAAATGATTGAGCACATGAATAAATAAATATATGAACAAAAGTAGTCATTATAAATATGATGTTATGATAGAGAAAAACTGGGTGATCTACTTTCAAAGGATAACTTTTGTAGGATGTTTTATTGAAGCTGAAACACCTGAAAAATGAGAATGTGAAGAATTGGGAGAGGGGCAGAATGCACTAAGGGTGAAGGTCATGACAAGCACAAAAGTCCTGTGATGGGAAGGAGCAGGGCACATTGGAAAAAACAAGCTAGAGCCTCACTGGCTGCTTTCAGAGTGAGCTTGGGAAAACATGGTGAGATGTGATGCTCCTGTGATCAGGAGCAGTCACCTTATGCAGGTTCATAGCAAGAGTTTGCAGGGTGATTCCAAGAGCTGTAAGTTTTAAACTGAGAAGGGATATAATCTAATTTACTTTTTAAAAGTATAACTGCTCTATTGAAATATATTCCAGTTATTTTAAATGACACAGAGACAACATTTTGCAATTTACATAAAGTGTTTCAAAGCACAGAAAAATATGAACAGCTTTTCATATAACTTTTTGAAGGGAACATAACCCTGATACTAAAGTCTGACAAAGAGGCTGGAAGTAAAAAAGCTCGAGATAAATCTCATTGATAATGTGGATATGAATCCTAACTAAAATAATGGTAAAACAAATGTATTGGTATATTAAAAGGAAAAGATACCATGACAATCCCAGGAAATGGAGATCCCAAGGGTTTTTCAACATGAGGAAGTCTACTAATATAATGCATCAAATTAAAAAGCCAAATGAGGAAAACCAGATAAATATCACCAAAGAGAGAAAATCAAAGTATTTGATAAAATTAAAGGCCTACTGACTTTGAAATTTCCATATAAACTAGAAATACACGCATACTTTCTTAATATGATATAATTTATCTATATTGTAAATACCCCTAAAATGGATTATCTCAATGTTTTCAATATTTCTCCCAAGTTGCCAAAAAATGTGTAACAGCATCAATGATAATAAAAGCAATAACAATATTTATAAGGACTTATCATATGTAAGATAATAGTATTACTTGTTTTATGTGATTAATCCCCTTTACTTTTCACAATAATCTTAACCATAAATACTATTTTTATGTCCATTTCACAGATGAAGAAATTGAGATAATAAAAACAAATGACATACAGAAAATAGAATACAAAATTATCACTGTTTACAAATGTTTTTATATTCCTCAATATCCACGCAAATAAATTTCACGTGGAACAGAGTGTTAAATTCACAAGATACTTTTTTAAAGTACATAATTGTAATCTTAGTTTTAAAGACTATTTTGTCAGATATAAGTATTGCTACTCCAGCTTTTTTTCTTTTCCATTTTCATGAAATATCTTTTTTGATCCCTTTACTTTTACACTATGTGTATTTTTCATTCTGAGGTTGCTGTCTTGGAGACAGCATATATACATGGGTCTTGTTTTTTTATCAATTTCTGTCTTATCAATTTATGCTACCCTATGTTTTTTGATTGGAGCATTTAAGCCATTTAAATTTGAAATGATTATTGATAGATATGCATTTATCACCATTTTTAAACTATATTCTTCTGTTTTTTTCCTTTATCTTCTTCTTCATAAAGCAAACCCTTTGGAAGACACAAAGAAGGACACTACATAATGATAAAAGGAACAATCCACCAGGAGGATATAACCCTAGTAAACATTTAGTCATCCAACACAGGAGTACCTAAATATGTGAAGCAAATCTTGATGGACATAAAAGGAGAGATCGACAGCAATACAGTGATAGTTGGGGATTTTAACACCCCATTGAGTTCAACAATTAGATCTTCCAAACAGGAAATCAACAAGGAGACAGCAGCCCTAAATGACACACTAAAGCAAATGGATTTAATTGATATCTTCAGAGTACTGTATATAAAAGAAGCAGAATACACATTCTTTTCAAGTACACATGGAAAGTTTTCTAGGATAGACCACATGTTAGGACACAAAACAAATCTCAATAAATTTAAGAAGATTGAAATCATATCAAGCATCTTCTCTGACCTCAATGCTATGAAACTAGAAATCAATCACAAGAAGAACAATGAAAAATACAGAAAGACATGGAAGATAAATAACATGTTATCAAACAACAAGTGGGTAAACACTGAGATCAAGGAAGTAATCCAAAGATACCTTAAAACAAATGCAAATGAGGATACAACAATCCAAAATTGGTGGGACACTGGGAAAGCAACCTTTAAAGGGAAATTCATAGTACTGCAGGCCTATCTCAAAAACAAGAAAAAGCTCAAATAAACAATCTATATCACACTTCAAGCAACTTGAAAAAGAAAATCAAAGCCCAAAATAAGTAGAAAGAAGGAAATAATAAATATCAGAGCAGAAATGAATGAGATAGAGTTTTAAAAATGATAAAAAAGATCAATGAATCCAAGAGCTGTTTCTTTGAAAAGATAAAGGAGTTGACAAACCTTTAACCAGACTCATCAAGGAAAAAAGAGAGAGCACCCAAACAAAAATACATAATTGTAGTGCAGAAAATAACTGTAGAGAAATACATTGAAACATACAGTTTATGTACTCAATATAGTGAATTTGCTCATTCTCCACAACCTAATGTATACATGTAAATCAATTCCCAATCAACACTACTTTAATTATTTTGAATTGACAAATGGATACCAACATATCCATTAATTATTAATAAAAGAGTGAGAATATGTGTGGAAATTTTGTGGAAAAAAATAGTAAGGAAAAATTTGTACTACCAGATACTCATACATCAAAAAATCTCAGAAAATTAGGGAGAGGAAGATGGCGGCGTGGTAGGAGGGAGCAGATTCTACTTCTCCCACACCCTGGGAAACATCCTAGCCGTTCTAGGTAGGAACAGAGCAAAGAGCCAACCTTATCACGACATAAATGAAAACAGGAGATCACAAATTGTAGCAGACATTGAAGAACCCGACGGTAAGAAGACTATGTGGATCAGCTCAGGAACCAGGGAGGTTGCAGCTCCAGGCCGGGTGCTCTGGGGTCTGCCTCAGGGCTCCCGGGAGAGATCTGGGTCAACCGCTCCCTCCCTGGTCAAACGGGGACTGAGCAGCACCCGGGAAGCCAGTTTACCAGAGGGCACAGAGAGAGGAGTGAGAGAGGAGTGAGGACGAAGAGGCACCTACACAGGGGCTGTAAGCACCTACGAAAAGCCCTGGTGAAAGTGTGCACCCCACCCCGTGCATCCAGAGGTGCCCGCCTTGGCGCCCGCCCCTAACCTGGACAGAGCAAGGTTTGGTGAAAGTCTCGGAAACCACAGAGGTGAAAAAGGAAAAGGCATGGGCACTCCCCAGGACCTATGATGCCCAGGCTGTGAATCTGGGGGAAGGGGGCGCCCATCGGGATCCAGAGAGCATACACCCGAGAACCTGGAAAAGGCACGGGTGCTCCGTGGGACATCAGAACACACAGCTGTGAACTCCCAAGGACGCCCATAGTTGCACCTAGCTCCCACACACAGGACCCTTCGGGGAGGCACCAGTCAGGCCTGGGGGAGAACGTGAGCCTACACTATGAACAGTACGCCAGAGGCTGACTGAGTCCTGAACAGGAACAGAGAAAAACTGTCTCCAGTCGCCCCTCAGTGTGCTGAACCCAGCTAGAAAAACGGGTTTGGCCAGTCTGAAACCAACAATAGGTGTGTTTTTTTTGTTTTTGTTATTGTTGGTTTTTTCTTTCTTTGTTTGTTTTTATTTTTGTTTTCTTTTAATTATTTTTAAGTAACCTTTTATCTTTTAATTCATATTATTTTTAGATTTATCAATACCTTATGCTGCTCTTTCTGTCACCCTAGTGTTGACCCTTCTCCCCCGCTTTCCAAATTTATCTCTTCTTCTTCCTTCCATCTAATGCTTTGTTCCTTCCTTTTTTTTGGGAGGGGGACCTGCAAGTAATTGCAGATTTGTATTATCATTATTTCACTATTCGTACACATGTTATTTTTATAGTATTTTGGTATTCCTCTTCTTTCTGTATAGACTTTTTTGCTTGGCTGGTATATTGTATTATTTGATAGGTTTCCCCTGGTATCTCATTCATAGTGTATTGCTACTTTACTGTCCTTCATTTGTGTTCCATTAGTACAATACCCTCTATTCTTGAGTACCAGGCTCAATACTCCCTATTCTTGTTATCTAGATTTCATAGATTCTGTCATATGATTGTTGCTCTAATATTAATGTAAATAATAGCTAATCCATACAATTGTAAATCCTTCACGACACCCATCCCAGATCTTAGCCCACTTCACAGTTTCCTCAACTCTATTACTGAAGTGGTTAACTCTATTCTCTCACACACTTCACCTATGTACTACTCTTTACTCTCACCCAACCTCAGAATCTGACTTCCCATATCCTTACTGCTTTCTAGAGCCAACTCACAATCCTTTCCTTCCCAACAGGAGTCTTATCTTCTTTCCATCCTTTCTAAAAAGTGGCCACTGGGGTGAAAGATCACAATTACCACTACTCATATACAAAGGATCTCCTATCTCCTCTCCACTGACTGCTACTCTAAATATCATATAATACTCTCTTGTTGTCTTAAACCATCTTCCCTTACCCTTCCAAATGATCACAAAAAGGAGTAGGTGGAAACTGTGAACACCTGGATACCCGAAAGAGACTGCACCACGGAATCTCACAGGTACTCTACAACAGAAGTTCACACCATAAAACCAGGGAGCCAGAACAGATCAATTTAAGAAGCCGAGGCTAGCAAGAAGAATCTCACAAACAATGAGCAGACAAAGAAATAATCCCCAAATGAAGGGAAAGGAGGAAGCCTCAGAAAGAATGCTAAATGAAATAGAGGCAACTCAATGATCAGATTCTGAGTTCAAAGCAATGATTCTCAGGAAGTTCAATGAACTCTCAATGAGTTACCAGAAATTACAGAGAAGCTACAA
>JAPYXV010004827.1:0-11049 GCA_028533065.1 Trachops cirrhosus
ACTGATGGGCATCTAGGTTGTTTCCAGCACTTAGCTATTGTAAATTGTGCTGCTATGAACATTGGGGTGCATAGGTTCTTTTGGATTGGTGTTTCAGGATTCTTAGGATATAGATAACTGTTTTTCTAATGCAACCTTAAAAACTATAAAGAAGAAATTGTCTTCAAATAAAACTTCTCTGTACTTTGTTTCTCAGCTACCTATGATAAAAATTGTTTTTGTGTAATTTATTTTATTACAAAATCTATTACTTAATGAGATTTTTATATGAAAAATGACATTCTTTGTCATCACTACAAAATAAGTGCCAAAAATTAATGATTGGTGTGTACACCAACCTTTAAACATACACACATTTGTATCTATACCTCTTTACATATATACTCATACAAACTTAAGCTATACAAAAAGCTTAAATTAAAATGCTAAGTATGAATTAAATTTATTTTCATTGTAGTTCATTAAAACTCCTTTTAGTACTCCTAATTTATATCTTAGATGTACAAAATTGAATGAGAAAGGCAGATCCAGTTATTACTTTAATTGATTTTGAAATAATTTTCAGAATTTATGTATATTATTACTGTTTTTAAATGTGAATGTGAAATTTAATTGTCTCTACATGTACCGAGTAAATGATCTGGAATTTGTTAAACTCTTTGTGCAAAGGGTTGCACACACTGAAAATACTTAAGATAGCCAGCCATTCATAAGCTTGATGAGAAAGTATCACTTTTATAAATACAAATCAAACAGGTATATAAAATGGTATGGAGTATGCTAAGTATTGTGAAACAATGATAAGATTGTACAGTCTTGAAAAATCTCTAACCAGAAAGTAATACTATATTATGAGTGGCTGACCTCTAAGAAGGTCACAAAATCTGAGATCAGTTAAGTTAATTATATGCAGGATTTAAATTGTGAAGATCTTAATTTTTAATATCAGAAAATAGAATCATTTTAGGGTTTAAAACAGCAATTCACATAAACAGTTGGATGGAGAATCACTACTCAGTCAGCATTGCAAAAGTTAAACTGGATAGAATAGAAACTAAAGGAAAGGAAATAAGTTAGAAAGTTATGGATAATAGGCAGATAAGAAGTACAGAGACTCAAAGACAGTGGGAACTAAAAAGGAAAGATATATTCAAGAGATATTTAGAAATAGAATTAATAGGACTCAGTGATTACCATATTTCACCAATTTTAAGATGTACAATTTCAAATTTTAAAATTTCTAATAATAGCAATTCTAACAAATGTGAGGTGACATCTCATTGTAATTTTGACTTGTATTTTCCTGATAGCTAGCAAGGTTGAACATCTTTTCATGTATCTGTAGGCCATTTGTAAGTCTTTTTGGGAGAAGTGTCTGTTCAGGTCCTCTGCTCAGTTTTCTAATTAGACTGTTTGTTTGTTTGTTTACTGTTCAATTGTATGAGTTCTTTACATATTTTGGATATTAACCCCATGTCAGAGCTGTTGTTTGCAAATGTTATTTTCCATTTGGTTGGTTGCCCTTTAGAATGGCTATTATCAACAAGACAGGTAATGACAAGTGTTGCAAAGGCTGTAGAGAAAAGGGAATCCTCATTCACTGCTGGTGGGAATGTAAACTAGTACACCCTCTATGGAAAATGGGATGGCTGTTTCTTAAAAAATGAATGATAGAGTTACTATATGACCCAGCAATCTCTCTCCTGGTTATTTACCAGAAAAACTCTAACATTTATTCACAAAGACATATGCACCCTATGTTCATTGCAGTGTTATTCATGGTGGCCAGGACATGGAGATAACCAAAGTGTCCTTCAATAGATGATGAGATAAAGAAGATGTGGTACATATTTACAATGGAATATTACTCAGCCATAAGAAGAGATGAGATATTGCCATTATGACAAGTATGGGCCTTGAGAATATTATGTTAAGTAAAATAAGTCAGAAAAAGCTAGGAACCATATGATTTCACTCATATGGAGGATGTAAAACTAAAACCCATAGACACAGATGACACTATGTTGGCTACCAGAAGGAAGGGGATGGGAGAGTAGTAAAGGGTAATGGGGACCAAATATATGATGAGGGAAGATTTGACTTTGAGTGGTGGTTACACAATGCAATATACAGATCATGTATCATAGAAATGTACACTTGAAACTTACATGATCCTCTTAGCCAATGTCAACCCAATAAATTTCAAGTCAAGAAAAAAATAATAATGAAATAAAATTTATGAAATCTTAGTGGATATACAGTGTCTTATAATCACTGAAGCATAGGTGTGTCATGATTTAATTATATGAAAGTATAATTTTCAAAAGGGTAATGTTATGACTAACATACAGGTTTCAAATCAACTCACATCAGTTCCATCATCGCGGGAGCAGAGAGTGGACCTCAGAGATCCCTGAGTAGCCGCATCACCTCAGGCCTAGCTACCCGGGAGGAGCCACAGCTTCTGCCACTGGTCCCAGTCACCATTACTGCAACCATGAGCAGAGAAGCCCAGACCCAGCAGCCACCCTCGCCCCCACCAAACCCTACACCACAGGCAGTGGTTGCAGGGAGTGGAGGCCCCAGTGGCCTCACATCAGTGGTGCCTGCCAGCAGGAACAAGAAGGACATCACAAAGAAGCTTTTTTGGAACAGTAAAATAGTTCAATGTAAAAAACTGATATAGTTTCATCAATAGGAATGACATCAAGGAAGGTGTATTTGTCCACCAGATTGCCATAAAGAAGAATAACCACAGGAAGTACCTTCAAAATGTAGGAGGAGATGGAGAGGCTGTGGAGTCTGATGTTCAAAAAGAAAAGTGTACAGAGGCATCAAATGTTACAGGCCCTGATGGAGTTCCAGTGCAAGGCGGTAAATATGCAGCAGACTGTAACCCTTATAGATGCTGTCCACATTGCAGGGGTCCTCCACGCAATTACTAACAGAATTACCAGAATAGTGGGAGTGGGGAAAAGAATGAGGGACCAGAGAATGCTCGGGAAGGTCAGACCTAATGGTTCTGGCCCTACTGCAGGCAAAGGTTCCACCTTAATATGTGAGGACATCCTATGGGTGTCGACCTCAGTATTCCAACCCTCCAGTGCAGGGAGAAGTGATGGAGGATGTTGGCAACCAGGAAACCAGGGTGTAGGAGACCAAGGTAGACCAGTGAGACAGAATATGGAGGTACAGACCATGAATCCACAAGGGCCCTCCTTGCTAAAGACACCCTACAGAGGACTAAATGAAGAGGATAAGGAAAATCAAGGACCTGAGACCTAAGGTCAACAGTCACCTCAACATCAGTACCTCTGCAACCTCAATCACTGATGCAAACATCCGGAAAACTCTAAACTACAAAACTGCAAAGAGACATGAGTAACTGATCCACCAGCTGAGAACTCATTGGCTCCTGGGGCTGAGCAGGGCAGGGCTGAGGAAATGCGGGTTTACCATCTCTACTGTCAGCCAATATAGTCATCCAACAAGAATAAATGAATATGAAACTCCAGCAATACGAAATGAACAAAAGACTGGAGCTTAAGACTTTAAGTGCTTGCTTTTTTTTTTTTTTTTTTTTTTTTTACCAGATGACTAGAACTATCTGCATTCTATGCAGCATCAAGGTTTTACTATTTTTATCTAAAGACATCTCTCTTTGGTAAGGACAAACATGGTTTTTTTTCTGTTTTTTCTCAATACGCTTGTAAAGATAAATCTCAACTTGACCAGAAATGAAACAATTTTTCAAAAGTTTACTACTTGGTATTTTCAAAAAAGTCAACAAACTGCAAGCACCTGTTGGTAAAAATCTTAAATAATTGTCTTTGTGGGGAAAAATGAACTCATGTCTCACATTTATTAAATTTATTAATTAAGAAACATTTAAGATGGTAAAACCAGTTCAAAGGAGAATTTGAAGAAGAAACATAAATATATAAATAATCTGGAAGACTGAAATTTATTATCTAATAAATGTAAAAGTGATTAATATCTTTTAAAGCATAACAAATAATGAGTTTCAACAGAAAATATAGGCCCACTCATTTTGTTTCTTTCAAACAAAATGCATTTTTTGTTTCTAGAAATGAGAATCACTTGCTTTATATTTTTAACTAGTTAACTTCTGCCTTAGGAGAGCTGTATAACTTAAATAACAGAAAGACAAACATGTGCATTCCTCAGTGAAGTCTAATAATCTATAGAATGGCAATTTACTAGACAATGCCCAGCACTGCACCAGAAAGGATACCCAGTCATATCTTTGATATGTCCAAGTCCGGAAAAGGTTGTCTGACAGTGTCATTGCCTAATCATGTTCAACTGTGAAAATCACCAACATCAAAACCGGCTCATGAATATGTGTCAGAGGCTTGGAATGAAATCTCAGAGACCAAAGTTGAGTTCTCATCTACTGTTATCCCTAAGAATCAAAAGGTTGCTTGGGAGATTGGTAGATCAGCTTTGTTTCACAGCATATCTAAACTTCAGTTGGTAACCGAAAAGCTGGTTCAGGAACTCAATAACACTTCCATCAACAGGATGTGAATAACATCAAGAAATGACTTCAGCCCTGGCTGGTGTAGTTCAGTGGATTGAGCGTGGGCCTGCAAACCAAAGGGTTGCTGGTTTGATTACCAGTCAGGGCACATGCCCAGGTCGTGGGTCTGCTCCCCAGTAGGGGATGTGAGAGACACAACCACACATTGATGTTTCTCTCCTTCTCTCCTTTTCTTCCCCTCTCTATAAAAATACAAATAAATAATTTTTTTTTAAAAAAAGAGATGACTTCATCTAACAGCACATTCTGTACAAGCTCACATGAAACCTACACCAATATAGACCATATTCTCGGTCATAAAACATACTTTACCAAGTTTAAAATGTAGAAATTGTATCATATCTTCTGTCAGAACGTGATGTAATAAAACTAGAAATCAATAAAGGGTAGCTGAAAATCCCCAAATACTTTGAGAGTGAACACACTTCTAAATACCTCATGGAATAAAGGAGAAACTTCAAAAGAAACTCAATGCAGACACCAACCTCAATGTCCATGTCATTATGGATGAAATGAGACATTCACATGGACTACCGAGTCTGGTGGAGGAAAAGGGACAGCATGGCTTTTCTCTCAAGGGGAACAAAAGCCTTGGCCCTTGCCGTGACTGGCCTTTATTGGGTTTCTCGGCACATTACATGATGGTCCTTATTTACTATGCACAGGTTTGCTTTAGGTGGTTGTCTTTTACAGAAAACAAAGGAGCCAGTGCCGCTAATCACATCACAGAAGAGGGATATTTGCAAATGAAAAGGCAAAAGTGGTTGAACTGGTTACACTCATCCTTGGAAGGTTTAGCATGGATTTTAGGAAGTTACTTTGCAGTAAATGTCCTCAATTCATGGTGAGGGAGTTTTTTTTAGCAAGAGCAAGATGCAAAGCAGCCTAGGCACATTGCAGGCCTAATTCCCCATGGGAGAACCTATCTGTGGGTGTGGGTCCTGTGCATCTTCAAGTGGGAGCTGGGCCCACACCACACAGACCAGTCTCCTACAGAAACTAATAAATATTTTGAACAAATTTATAAAATTAAAATACAACTTTTAAAATTTGTGGGATGCAACCATGAAGTGCTTAAAGAGAAATCCATAGTTTTGAATTATAAAAAAATCCAAAAATCAATAATCTGAGCTTCTACCTTATGAAGCTAGAATAAAATGGTAAATTAAATGCAAAATAACCAGAAAAAAATGAGATTAAAGCAGAAATAAATAATATTAAAAATAAAAAATCAAAGAAAAATTAATGAAACCAAAAGTGAGTTCTTTGAAAACATTAATAAAATCAATAACCTTCTAGACAAACTAAGAAAAAAAGACAGAGGACACAAATTACTAATAAGAAATGAAAAAATTGTATCACTAGAGATTCCATGGACATTAAAAGTTTAATAAAGGAATACTATATTCAGTTCTATGCCCACACAATCTATAAACAGATGAAATGAAATTCCTTAAAAGCCACAATCTTCCAAAACTCTCACAAGGAAAAACACACAATCTAAATAGGCTTATATTTATAAAAGTAATTGAATCAACCATTAGTAATGTTAAAAAAAGAAAGCAAAAGTTCCATTTGGCTTTATAGTTAAATTCTACCAAACATTTAATAAAAAATATATAGCAATTCTCTGTAATCACTTCATAGGAAAAACACAGAGATAATGTTTTCTAACCTAGTAGGTCAATAAATATTATCCTAAATTAGAAGCAGACAAAGATAAATTAAGTCAATATACATTATACATTTATATATAAATGCAAAATTATAAATCATCTAAAATATAACATAGGAGAAAATCTAGGTGATCTTGAGTATGGTAATTTTTTAAGCACTGCATCAAAGGTATGATCCATGAAAGAAAATATTGATAAACTTGACTTCATTTGCTTTCTGGGAGAAAATGTCAATAGAATAAGAAGACAAGCCATAGACTAAAAGAAAATATGTGTTTGAAAAATACACAAGTGATAAAGAAATGTTGTCCAAAACATATAAAGCACTCTCGAAACTAACAAGTAAATATAAAAAATTGGCAAAATCTGAACATATATCTCAACAAAGATATAAAGATGGCAGATAAACATATGAAAAAATGTTCAGCACAAATGTCATCATGGAATTTCTAATTAAAACAATAACATGCCACAACACATCTAAATTAGAATATTCGAATGCAAAATGCAAAAATACCAAATGTTGACAAAGATTTGAATTAATAAGAACTCTTATTCATGGTTGATGAAAATGCAAAATGGCACACCCACTTTGACACACTATTATCCTACTAGCCAGAAATCACACTCCTTGGTATTTACCCAAATAAGATAACCACTTATATCCATACAGAAACCTACACACAGATATTTATAGCAGCTTTATTTGTAATTGCCAAAACTTAGAAGTAACCAAGATATTCCCCAGTAGCTGAATGGATACAGAAATTATAGTACATTCATACAATGAAATATTGTTCAATAATAAAAATAAATCAATTTTAAGTCATAGAAAGACATAAGGGAAACTGAAATGCATATCACTAAGTTCAAGAAGTCAATCTGAAAAGGTTACATACTATATGATTCCAACTATATGACACTTTGAAAAAGGCAAAGTGACAGACACAATAGAAAGATCAATGAATGCTAGGAGTTAGGAGAGAGGGAAGAATGAATAGGCAAAGCACACAGAATTTTTAGGGCAGTGAAAATGCTTTGTGTGCTTTAATGGATACATGTGATTGACTACATTTGCCAAATTCTGTGGAATCTGCAACACCAATAGTGAACCATGAACTTTGCAATATAATTATGTGTGAATGTATAGTCATTGATGGTAATGTGTACCACTGTGTTGTGGGATTTTCGTAATAGGGGAGGTTGTATATGTGAGGGGACAAGGAACTCTTTGTACTCTCCATTCAGTTTTGCTATGACCATAAGTTCTCTCTAAAAAATAAACTTTATTATTTAAAACAAACAGAAAAAAAGAGCTGGCTTAAGACCTGAGCACCAATGACTTTTAGTTCTTTTATGGATACTACATCACAGTCACTCTGGGACTCAACTGAATGCTAATGCTCAGGCATTATTAGCAATTTTCAATTCTGAAAGTAGTTCAGAAATATATGATTTGATGGTTAAGTAGAAGTAGCTTAAACAAATTATTTTCTTTTCATAGTTTGCTTTTAATGTAAGTGCAAAAATTTGATGATAAAATCAATGTCTTTTTAAATATAAAATAATATTCTAAGTAAGAAGATAGCATTGCCTTATTACATAATTGTAATTTTTCATCCAAAGTAAAATAAAAACAAGCCATAATCACTAGCATCTTAGAATTAGATGAAGTATGATAATGGCAGTGTCATGTAAGAGAGAATGGTTTCTTGCCCTGGTTGGTGTGCTGAGTGGATTGAGAACAAAAGGCTGCCAGTTCTATTCCCAGTCGGGGCACATGCCTGGGTTGCAGGCCAGGTCTCCAGTAGGGTGTGCAAGAGGCAACCACACATTGATGTTTTTCTCCCTCTCTCTCTCTCCCTCTCTAAAAAATAAGTAAATAAATAAAATATTTTTTGAAAAAATAGAGAGTAGTTTCTCAATAGAAATTCAAGTAATGATGATGTCACAACTATTTTTATGACTAGAGACAAAGGAACTTATAGGAAAAGTAAATTAATTCCATTGGTAAGTAAATATATGGCAGAGCTGTCAAGACCATCAACAATTAAAAATATGCCCATGGGTTTCAAGTGAAGTAAAGTGAAGATACAGATTTGGGAGACCTAAGTGGGGATGTGAATATGATTGTGTAGAAAAAAAAGGTAATGAGAATGAATAGAACTGAGGGTGGAATTTTGTTTAACTGAGACATAGAAAATTAAGAACTATCTAGAATTTAATTGATAAATAGCTAAGATTCACATATATTATCCAAGACCCCCCCAAAAAAGTCTTTATGAGCAAGTGGTAGATCAACAAGCAATGAAATATTCTAATTGGCTGACATTCAAATATTCTAATTGGTGAGAATTGGGTGACATTTTTTCAAGTCATATAAATATATTGATTACATTCACTATGACCAATTAATATCCCAGCTAAAAAAATGAAAAATGAAAATTCACTGTAAATTGATTTTTGTTTCTTTTAACTATATGCCCAGAGTGTATGCGCACATGCGTATGTGTATAATTTGTATATGTGTGTTTAATGCCTATTTTTAAAATCACTGTGATTATTTCCCTAACAGTATATATTTTTGTAACTACCCTTACTATGATGCTCTCTAATTTCCTGTTTACTTGTTGGTTTTCTCCCATTAAAATTCTTGATTATCAATGGTTCTAATAGTGCCTTACTTGTTGATTTACTACCATAAATATAGCATGGTATCTGACATATAGTGAGTGCTCAATAGATGTTTTTAAAAATAAATCAATGAATTATTTCTTAGGACCATATTTAGGTAGATGAGCCATGGCTTATGTTAGAGGAGAGAGCAGAAGCTTTGACAGTACTTAACAAGTTTTGTACTTTATGGAAAATTATGTATTCTTTCTCATTTCCTCCCTCAACAAAAATGAGGTGATAATATTACCTATCTTGCAAGGTCATTAAGAGGATTAAATTAAGGTTTATATGCAAATAAGATAATCTTGTTCTGGTGCATAGTAGCTACTCAAAAGACAGTAACTGTTATTATTGTTATAATTAACATGTCCCTTTTGTGAAGATCAACTTTTTATGGATTTTACTTTATGTTTTTATTTGAAATCAATTTAAGTAACACTTATAAAGAGTTGACTAAGTGAAAAAAGGGGTGATCCCTGTCTATCAAGGACATCAGAGGTATAAGTCCTTAATCCTTCTCAACCATGATCTATCTTCATGGTTGTAATAATGAAGAAATTATTGGGTAATAAGAATGTTGCCATTTTATTCAAGTCCATATCTTTATTCCTTTTTTAACTTTTTTTTCACATTTTTTATTGTTGTTCAAGAACAGTTGTTTTCACTTATCCCCTACCACTCCCCCTCACCCCAGCAATCTCCACTTCCCACACTTGATCCTACCCTCCTTTGGTTTTGTCCATGTGTCCTTTATACATGTTCCTGAAAACCCTTCCTCCTTCCCCCATCCCATTATTCCCTCCCTCCTCACCTCTGGTTGCTGTCAGTTTGTTCTTAATTTCAGTGTCTCTGGTTATATTTTGCTTACTTGTTTGTTTTGTTGCTTAGGTTCTACTTATAGGTGAGGTCATATGATATTTGTCTTTCACTGCCTGGCTTATTTTGGTAAGTGACATATCCTAATTCTTATTCCACATTCTCAACCTTTGATCATGTTTGTACATAAATACTAGGCTAAGGAGAGAAACACTTTAAAGCAGTACTAGTACAGGGTTCTGAACTAAAGAACTAATCTCTCTCTCTCTCTATCTCTATTTCTATGTCTATCAATATCTCTTTCAGAAAATATTTCTAGCTGATACCACACAGATTCCCAAACCTGATTGCAGTTAGCTTGTCTCCAGCCATGTTTTGGTTTCAGTCTTCCTTACTGCTTATGAATTGAATTCTCCTAATCTTGTGGCTTCCAAATTCAGGTAATAGCTTGGACAATAAATCTTCTTCTGGCTATGTTTATAAGTGACCTTTAGGGGGTTTCTAGAAACAAAGATATAGGTATCTACTCACTTCCTATGTTGACACCAACATCCGTGTACTCCATCAGTATGAAGATGGCAGCATTAAGTCAAAGTTAGGAAGGAAATGACATTTCCTTGACTAGTAATATATGGGAAAAATACTAAATCATAAATCACAAGACATAACTACAGTAAGTCTTAAGAGAACACCACAAGATATCATAAGATCAAGTAGAGCTCAGTCTAGAACTAGAGATAGTCAGTAAGTAAATCAAATCAGAACCCTAAGAAGAGTTTAAAAAATAATACATGATCATTTGAAATAATATTTAGGGTCTTTCAGCTATTTTTGCTTTTTTTTAAGTTTGACAACATTCAGCCACACACACAAAAAAAACCAACAACATTTATTTTGCTTAATGGTGTTGCATTCATTAATTCTGAAAAAATAACTGAGGGACCTTAGATAATTAATAAATAAAATATACAATGTCATTCTTAAATGATACTAACATTGAAGAACTTAAATTTACCAGTTTTAAATACAAAGTATAACTAGAATGATCTTCCCATAGATTTGGCATTTATTTGTAGCCGTGAGCACTGGTGCTAATTCTGATATTAAGAATTATTATATTCTTTTTTTTAAAGATTTTATTTATTTATCTTTAGAGGGAAAGGGAAGGAGAGAGGGAGAGAAATATCAATGTATGGTTGCTTCCTGTGCATTCCCTACTGGGAACTGGCCTGCAACCCAGGCATGTGCCCTGACTGGGAATCGAACCGTGATCTCTTGGTTCACAGGCCCGCGCTTAATCCACTAAGCTACACCAGC
>JAPYXV010004828.1:0-7500 GCA_028533065.1 Trachops cirrhosus
ATATGTAATATGCTATAGTATATGCTATTACAGAGGATATATAATATACTGTAGTATATTGCTATTACTATAATATAGTGATATTATGGTATAGTATACTATATAGTAAAACATACTATAACATAATATAATATGGTATAATATACTGTAGGATAGTATCATATACTGTAGTATTAAGTATATAGTATGTAATATCCTTCAATACTAAAAATAATAAACTATATGTATCAATACAAATGGAGGCATGTGATATATTTTACAAAATTACATGCTTGTGATATTAAAACTTTTTTTAAATGTAGGTGTTATATTTACCAGACTTCTTTTCTGAAAGAAGAGAAAAGAGACAGGGTACAGAAAGAAAATGGAAAGTTAAAGCACAATGGAATAATACATATTGCATCATTTTGATTGGATATATAAAATATAAACATCTAGCCCTGGCTTATGTAGCTCAGTGGATTGAGCGCAAGCCTGTGAGCCAAAGGGTCGCCAATTTGATTTCCAGTCAGGGCATTTGCCTGGGTTGTGGGCCAAGTCCCCAGGTGGGGCCATGTGAGAGGCAACCACACATTGATGTTTTTCTCCCTCTCTCTGTCTCCTTCCCTTCCTCTGTCTCTAAATAAATAAAAATTTAAAAAAAATAAAAAAATAAAATTTAAACATCTAATGATAATTTATTTTAAATATGTAAAAATTGAATATACACATGGACAATCTAACAGGTATAAAGTAAACTATGATTATGATGGAACTCCAGGAAATGTTTTTCTTGATTTGTTAATTTTAATTTAATTCTGAAACAAATTAAATTTCTATTAAATAAGCAGAACAAAAGATAGAAGAAAGGGAGAAAATGACTGGGTTATTGGAAATTCTGTACTTTTGATATTTTATATAATTTGTATTGTGGATTATTTTAATTTTTATCTGTATAGTTATATATTCTCCAAGAGTTTTATAATTAGTAAGCTTATTAGTAAGTTTATAATAAGTAATTGTTTTACATCTTGAAGTTATGGTTTTATAATTGCATGATACAAACTTTATTTATTATGTTGACAATTAAGAGCAACACAGAAATAATGATGTCATAAGATTCCAGAAAACAGTTTCGCAAAGAGATCTCATAGCTATCAAGAAAAGAATCCTGACTGCATATTTAAAAATTATCCCATTGACAAAAAAAAGAATGTATTGGAATTGCATATTAAAAAATTGGAAAAGCAGTTATATTTAAACACAAAACTTTTAACATTGTAAGTAACATCTCTATATAATGGAAAGAGGATCAATTGCTATAGCTCCCTCTTCTTCTCCTTTTCTAAGAACCCAATAAGGAAAAATCTGAATGAGCTCTAGAAACAAAGCAAGAATACCTACAGTTATATGCTGTAAACTTCAATTATAAAACTAGAATAAAAGGTGACAAAGGTAACAGAACAGGTTTTTGTCAATTGAGTAGAGAAATCTCAGTAATTCAGTAAGAACTCCACTTGCAACCATTAATTTAAATTTCCCAATCTCAGCCTAGAGGCTAGACACAGATTATAGAATTTTAAATCTTTGTGTTTGGTTGTATTTGTTTTTGAATCTAAAAAGAAAAGTGCTCAAAAACAGATTCAATAGATCCACATTCTTGCTGAGAATTAGACAGTTCCTCTCCTCAGCATGGAGAGTTATGCTCAGGGAAAGCTGATGTTGTGAAAAACAAGAGCAAACCTAGGATGATTAAATCAAGCAATGACCTGCAGAGGTAATTGCTCGAAGCAGAAATGTTAACTATAAAGAACTATAAAGAACACAACTCAGGGCAGTGTCTCAGTTTGTTCACAAGCTCCAAGAGCCATCATTCCTTGAAGAACAGTTCTTGATTCACCTTAACCACAGCACCATAATCCTTGTTGGTGTAATTTATAGACATGTAAATAGAAAATCTCAATATTACATGAAATAGCCTAAAATCAAGAATCACTAAACATTTGAGTCAAAATGGTACTAAAAGCATATTATAAAGCCAAGACCAAAAAGATCAGAGTTAACAGTTACAAACAGAAGAAAACTCTAAACGCACCCCAATTAATACCTCAGAATGATAAGAGAATATTTATTTTTTTTCCTAAGATCAATTTTTTAAAAAAAATTTATTGCTGTTCAGTTAGAGTTGGCCCCACTTTTCCCCCATTATGCTCCCCTGCCCTTCCCACTTCCACATTGATTCCTTCCCCCTCCTCCCTTGGCTTTGTCCATGTGTCCTTTATACACATTCCTCGACTTAATCCTTCCACTTCCTTCCCCGTTATCCTTCTCCCCCTTCCCCTCTGGTCACTGTCAGTTTGTTCTTTATTTCCAAGTCTCTGGTTCTCTATATTTGGCTTGTTTGTTTTCTTGATTAGGTTCCTGTTAATGGTGAGATCATAAGGTATTTGTCTTTCGCCGCCTGGCTTATTTCACTTAGCATAATGCTTTCCAGTTCCATCCACATTGTTGTGAAGGGTAGGAGCTCCTTCTTTGTTTCTGCTGTGTAGTATTCCATTGTGTAAATGTTCCACAGTTTTTTTTTTTTTTAAAGATTTTATTTATTTATCTTCAGAGGGGAAGGGAAGGAGAGAGGGAGAGAAATATCAATGTATGGTTGCTTCCTGTGCATTCCCTGCTGGGAACTGGCCTGCAACCCAGGCATGTACCCTGACTGGGAATCGAACCGTGATCTCTTGGTTCACAGGCCCACAGTTTTTTGATTGACTCATTTACTGATGGGCACTTAGGCTGTTTCTTTCTGAAACAAAAATAGCTGTTACACAAAAGGAGCCATTCGGAAATAAAACACTGATACAAAATTATATGAATGACTGATCCAACATCTTCGTCTTTTCCTTCTCATTTAATGTCCCCAGTTGGTCAGCATAAATCCTAGAAATTAGACTTTTTTTAACCTCACATTTCATATTCAGTCCTTCAGAAAAGAATTTTCTTTAATGACAGAAAAGCTATTAATATCCAGTCATCTATCATCATCTCCAATGTTAGCACAATAGTCCAAGACATCATTTCCTACCTTGAACACTGCAAGAGCCTACTACCATTCTCCCTATTTCCACACATGACCCTTATAGTCAATTTTTAACATAGCAGTAAAGGTGATTGTTTTCCAAAGGATAAATCAAATCATACCACTCCCCAGCTTTTTCCACTCTAATTTTGCCCCCTGTTCTTTGTTAGTGTAGAGTCTATACAATATAGTTCTTGGTCTGTCTCTTAGATTTTGTCACTCTTCCTCTTTCCAGCATTTGCAGTACATCAGTCACATTGGTCTTTTGATCCCTTGAATCAAAGCCTTTAAATTATTTCCCTTTGACTATAAAATTTTCTCCAGCATCTCCATTTGTTTTCCTCCTTCACATCACTGGAATCTTAGCTGAATTATGCACTTTTCAGTGGACCTGACTAAAAGAGTTAAAACAGCTATCCCTGTCATTATGCAGTGTGACTTTTCATAGTTCTTATGACTATCAGAAATAAACTTATTTGTAGAATCCATGCTTTATCATTAACTTTGAGTTAAACTGTGAATGCCAAAAAAGACAGGAAAATATGTATATTTCATAACACCAAATCTCTAATCCCCAATATAGAACCTGATATAAAGTATATAATTCAGAAATTTTTGATAAATGAAAGAATGAATTTTTGATAAATTTATAGGTGAGAAATAACAAATTGTTTAAATGTGTGATTTTATATTGATTTAAAACATTTACTTGCATTTTTATTCAGGAATTGTTCACATCTACATATTTTCATTGGGAAATTGTAATTTTTACTGATTTTTATGAATTATTTAATAAGACTTTAAAGGCTAGAGAAAAAATACTAATTTTCTAATTAAATTACTTGTCCCTTGTGGGATATTCCTTGAAGAGGGATTGAAGTTTCACTGAAAACAAAGAAGACTCATTGAGACTACAGATGGAAAAATGGCAATTTTGATTTTTGAAAAAGAAAAATGTTTATATTTTGAAAAGCAGAGAGTTTTTCATCAATATCAGGCAAGAATGCAGAACTGATAGTTAACATAATGTTTTGCAAAAAAAACTAAAAAAGAAAGCAATGATGATTAGCACAGGTTGACTGAGGAAAAAAAACTTGTTAGACTAATTCATTTTCTTTTTTTGACAGGCTTACCAGACCGGGAAGTCAGAAAAAAATACAGTAGATAAGAAATATCCAGATTTCAGTAAGTTACATAAATGTTTCTTGTGACATCTTTATGAATAAGATGAAGAAACGTAAGTTAAATGATTACATAACTAAGTAAATTTGTATGTGGTTGCACAGCTATACCCAGAGGTTTCCAGTTAGTGGATTGCATAGATCTTGAGGAATATTTCCTTCCGTGCTACTCCTTCAGGACTATACTTTACCCAGTGACTTAAGTGAGAATCTTTAATGCATGTTGATCAAATGTCTAAATAATATTAAGCTGGCATAGAGGAGAAAATGAAACCATAATCTACAAAAAAGAGATCAAGATATATATGTCTTGGGGGAAAAAGCCTACCTGTCTTAGTTTACATGAATAGAAACATGATATCTACAATGAGAGCTGCAATGTTTCCAATCTAATCAGATATCTTCAAGAACTGCATTGAGCTCTGGGCAGGAAAATTTTAAAAAATATGAAAAACAATAAGTCAACTAAGAAGTAATATAGCAATAATAATAAATTAAATAAGAAAAGAAGACCAAGTTGCTATAGGGAAATGAAATCATATCATTTAATGAAAGTCTCTAGGCTGAAGATTCAAGAAAGACATCTAGTTGTTTTACATGTTTTAAAGTTTTCTTTTTCATGTAAAGAGATAAAGCCTATTTAAAACACTATGATGAAAAGAACCAGAGTATGTGGGTTTAAATGAGAAAGATTTCTATTGCACACAAAGACCAATTTCATGTTCGTAATTACTTGATGATGGACAGAGTAACTGTGGGATGTGTTCAAAGCAGGGACTGTCAGATCTGCTCAGCAGAAGGTGTCATCTGGGAGTGCAGGCAAGTTTAGATAGTGAACTATGCATCTGTCACAGAGTCACTGCTGTAATGAACCGCGTATCAAGTCAATCAAATGGGTCTTTTTAAACATAAAATTTTACACCTACTAATTAACATTTGAACATTATGAGAAAACAATTTTGCAGTGAAATTTGGTTTGCTTCAAAATGAATTTTAAGAAAATTTAAATACTTGTTTTCATTGTGTATCTAGAGTTAAAATCATTGAGTTGAGAAGTCTAATGTTATGAACAAACATACATAGTCTTCTCTTTGGTGTACAGAGGGGAAGGGATATGTGCAGGGAGACTGAGGGAATGAGAGAGATTATAACTTTTGCCCTCCCCACAAAATCCGACTTGGCCACAGAGATTGTTTATACTCTACCATGTGGAGATAGGCAGAAGTTAAAGAAGTTAAGGAAGTTAAAGGATGTTTTCATGAAAGATATTTTTTAAACTGAGGTATTTTTTGTTACATACAGTACAGTAAAATGTACCCTATCATGTAGTTTTTTGAATTATGAAAAATACATGAAACTGCTTATCTATAACCACAATCAAAATACAGTTTGATAACCCCCCAAAATCCTTTTTTTTCTTTGTAGACAACCCTTCTCCTTACCCCAGCCCCCAGCAAATACTGATCTGTCTCTCTACCTATAGTTTTGCCTTTTCTAAAATGCCATATGAATAGAATCATACAGGATGTAGCCACTTCTGTCTGGTTTTATCATGAAGGTAACTTTAATGATGGAAAGAAATGAAGTGCCTTTTAAAGTCTGGCTTATTTGGAGTTGCACCGAGATACCCTAATTATGGCAAAGATAGCAGAATGATGAATGGTAAATTGATATAATCAATCAACACTGAAGGCATGAGGGGAAACCACAATACTGAGTTGTGTAAAATCAGTGCTGCGTAAATGCAAAACACCCCCTAATAAGTCTCAACAACAGAAGATTATTTTAAGGGGTAAGGTCCTGTAGTCGAGCAGGTAGAAAATATCAGTGAAATTACCATATAAACATTAGTGTGACCTTTATATCCCTTGGTTGATGAGCCTTGTAAACTTTAGGCTATGAAAGCATGCCAAAATTGGTTAAAATAAATAAATTTTAAAAACTTCCAAACTAAATACTTTGTCAACTGGAATGTTGAAAATAATGCTGACAATCAGAGAAAGATATAAATACATTGCATTTGTCCCAAAACTGAAGATGAGGGAGTTCAAAGAAAGAAAGCAGGAACTATATGTAGCCATGGACCAAATAGAAATAGATTAGTGGAAGGAAGTTGTTAAGTAAATGGTTCTATTCTAAGAAGTTGCCATCATACTTCTATTTTAACCATGGTCATTGGTCAGGTTCATTCTAGTAGATTTCATGACACCGGATAGATTCAAGGATAATCTGAGATGACATAGTTATTCAGAGTGATGTAAATAGAAATGGTTCACTGAGAAAAAAAGCTTAGTCAAACTTCTAAAATGCTAAACCAGAATTTATTTTTAATATGCTCAATAGAACAAAATTTTTTTCTTAAAGAGACACTATTCAGAATTGAGTGTTCTTTGTTTTAATGATAGTGACAAGGTTGGTGAATAGCTTAATTTTGCTCAGTTTGGACTTGACGAAGAAGAAGGTGTGACTTGTGCCTTAGGATTTCTGAGAAATAAAGTGGATTAGTCTTTCATGCTTTTATGCTCTTTTCTCTCAGTCATTATTGTGACACATAAACTCACTTGCTATAGAACATATTCCAACAGGTTGTCAGTGGTGTTCCCACTGTCTCCAGGGCTCCAGGGAAACTTCCAAAAAGTTGGTACCAGTTCACCCAAAAAGAAATGTTTCTCAGAGAAATTGCATCTTACTCTATTTTGTGTTTAGATGTGATTCCTCTTCCTTTGATTCTTCACAAGAATGGAAACAGGTAAAGTATGATATACCAAGCAATTCATAGCCCATCTCTGCAAAGCCATGTGTTAACTGATCTAAAATATGCTGTAGTTCAACCAAAAACCTTTTCAACAAACTTGGGTAGCCTCCAGAGATTAGGTGAGAGCTTTATTTCCTATCCCAACAAGAAAGAGTTGTACTAACATGAAGACAAATATTTGACATGTTCCTGCTAAAAAGAAACATTACAAAAGGTGCATAAAAACAGTTCCACTTTTCTGTAGCTTTGAAAATTGTCCTCTCATCACTAGGTACTTTCACAAGGATCTTAAATGAAAGGTTAAGGATAATCACACTCCATGAGCAGGCACAGTGGCTTCACTGTCAGGACAGGGAAAAGGGTGTGCCACTCACTACCAGAGGGACTTGGACCTTAATACCTGAAATCAGAGAATTGAATTTTTGTACAATAGCAGATAATATAATACAATAATCTTAACTAATTTAAGACCCATTCACACTAATTAGTCAACTTGATGAAGGCATTAAAAA
>JAPYXV010004829.1:0-11048 GCA_028533065.1 Trachops cirrhosus
GCCAGGGGATTTCCCAGGGCAGGGCTCCCGGGAGAACATTCAGGCCAGTCCTGCCCACTGGTGGGGCCTTGCACAGAAACCCTCCCTACTGGGCCTCTGAATGGGCAGGAGGCCTTCCCCTCACTGAGGGACTTGGGCACCTGATTGATGGGTGCAGGAGCCCACGAGTGGGCCAATGACAGTCTTGGATGGTGTTTATAAAATGTGAAGTTACCACTGCATCGAGTGATGCTATCATGTAATTATCTGTGGTGGGTAATTACAACATAGGGAGGAAATCTAAGGCCTCATGCCTCTCCCATGCAATAAGCACATGTCTCTGGCTGGTCTTCTCCTGCCCTGGGAGTGGGGGACTCTTCCCGCAACACTGGCTCTTTGTGGCCTCCTCCCTGAAGCCTTCCTCAGCCCCCTCTGTGTGGGATGCTTCCTGTCTGGGCTGCCACAGTACTCTGCATGCACACCTGTGGCACAGGTGTTGGTGTCCCTGTCTCATCTCCCTGTGGCATCAGAAGGTCTGAGTGCAAGTCCCCTGTCTGACTTGGCAAGATCCTTCTTGGCCCCAGCCTAGTGCCCCAAGCATGGACAGTCGGTGTTTTTTCCACAGGGATGAGATCCTAAGTAACCCTATAGTGACAGCATTTTAAAAATGTGATTGTAGCCAGGGGGTGAGGTGCTCTTGGAAATCCCAGGGAGAGAAATTTGTAAACATTCTCTCCAGAGCATTTCCCCTGTTTCTATTAATACTCACATCCTATGGCACAAGTAACAAAAAACCAGTAGCAAGTTTCTGAACTAACTTGCAAATGAAGGAACAGGACCATTGCCACATACCATATATGAGCATCCCAGATGCCAAAGTGTCTGGTCTCAGAAAGGATAGACATCTTTGCTGTGTCATCTGAGGAGCAGTCTCTGCCCCTCGGTGACCAGGGTGCTGGTCTCCCCCACCAGTCAGGTCAGTGTCTGGTTAGAAGCATGTGCTGCCTGTTTGTACTTGCTGAGTTATGGGCACATCTCGCCAAGTAGCCACTTGGACATGGTTGCAGGTGGAACCTTCAGTGGGTCTGGCGGTCTCAGAATGCCACAGAGTGGCAGCTAGAATGGCTGGGGTTCCCCTGCTCAGCAGCTGTGCAGTGGGGCTACTTTGTAATTCTCATGAAACGACATCTGGATGTCTCCACACCTCTGGCGTCCTGATCAGGAGGCTGATCATGGACGCTGGGTTGAAGTGGAGCCTTGTGATGCTGCTGCTCTTTGCATTTGGCCAAAGCAGGGGAGACTGAATCAACCCACTGTTACACTGAGCCCTGTCTGGTGCTGTGCAGACACCAAGGGAGGGAAGGCTAGCCCCCAAAACATACATATAAAAATGCACACACTGCAATAAAACATACACACACAACACACACACACAAAGCTACACAAAATACCCGCAACATATGCATTAACACATAACATGTACATAAACTATATACAGCCACAAAACACACAGCACACAGTCATAGATATAGTAATAAATACAGCACACAAACATACACATAAAAGATACACACTCCAGGAAAACATACATCATACAAAGTACATACACATAAAGCACATATATACCCCCATGTGCACATAGAAAACATAAATGCAGAAATGCACACATGTGGGAGAATAAAACCTGTCAAACAGCCTGAATGGTGATTGCTCTGTAAGGAGTGGTTAGACAAGTGAGAAAATACCTAATAAAGCAGATTCCTTAAAAATCACTGTAAGATGCAGAATTTAAAAAGTATATAAAGTAGAATATGTATATGCTTTGACCCAGCAAGTACACTTCTGGAATTTATCCCAGGAACATAATCGATGATATGTGCAAAGGTTTAAGTCCAAGCATATTTAGCATGATGTTATAAATAATAGTGTAAAAATGAAAACCAAATATTCACAATGGGAATCGGTTTGACAAGATTTACCCATACATGATGCACGAGTGAGCTGACCCTTGTTCTTTTCCTCATCCTCCCACAAGTGAAAACACAAATGAGTAAACAGATAGCATCCCGTGGTGCATCAACATTGGTAGGGATTATTAAATATACCAAGGTCATGTGTGTGTGTGGGGCAATATAGGTGAGATTGCAGTGAGTGCGCCACCCACCTCATCACGCCCCCTTGCAGAGATGACGTCTCTCTCGGTTCCCAGCTTGGCTGCAGCCCTGGACAGGGTTTCCACAAATCTGTTTCCTACGCACACCTAGAGGGCACCTCCCACCCTCGTCTCTCCTCCCGAGCCCTGAGAGCAGAGGTGCCTGACTATGGGGCAGTCTAGTGACTGTTTTGACTTTGCTTTTATGTCACCTTTTCCTTCACCATCTCATCTCCATTCCAAGGTTTATGAAGAAAATTTCCAAAGATCTCTCCTTATTGGAATTTGACAGACAAAATAGAAATTTTAGTTCCAGCTACCAAGGGAATAACAGAAAAGTATTGATCAAATGAAAGGGCCCAAGATATCATATTGAATAGAAAAAGCAAGTTGCACTGCTGGTAGGGAAGACGTGTTACAAAATAAGCTGTTGAACATACTCCTGTGTCTGTATGTTATGTGGACATGTGTGTGGAAAATTACTAGGGGAGACCATGTGAGGAGCAGAGCTTCCACATGCTCAGAAAGGGCTGTGCTATAGTCCTGTGCTGCCTGTAACTAGGTGTGTGACCAGGGGTGAATTGCTTAAGCTCTGAAACTGCTCTATCTTTTGTCTGGAAAGCAGTGGTGACAGTGCCTCCCAGCTGGACCATCAGAGGCTCAGGGAGATAAAGACAGAAGCCATGGGGTCAGCCCAGGCCTGGTAGGTGACAGCATGCATGGACATGGCTGTGGTTATTTCTTTGTTTCTGTGTTTGGTAGTGCTGGTGGTGCCCAGAAGCTGTGATCTCAGTGGGTTGTATGGGTTCTCATTTGACTGGCAGTTTCTGGCATTGCGAGGCACAACCATACCTATGAACAGACAGGAGCAAAAGCAATGTGATGTGCCAGGAAACACCGCCTTGCTTACCCAAGGGAGCTTTGCATGTCCCTGTTGAAGAGGTGGCTGGAGGTTCAGTGACATCCTGGAGTGCAGATGATAAGGGCATTTTTCTCTGGGATGTGGACATTGCACCTAGGCCTAGGGCAGAAAACCCACATGAGGACAGAGGCCTCCCTGCACCTTCAGGCTCACTGCCTGACCTGGACCTGGCATCTCTCTTTTTTTCCTCATGTCTCCTCCCACACCTTTGTGGTTGGTGCAGATGGGCAGCCACACTGTCTATCTCGAGCACATTAAAATGTGTTGAACTGATATGGCACATCCTTCCCAGAGTGACACTACCCTGTAGGCATTTGTTTATGGCCATAGAGTGAAAAATGGCAGGTGAGGAGTGATGACAGATGACCTGAGAAGCTATTATTATTGGCTAAAGGAATGCTGCTGTGACGTTCACATATACACCCCAAACTGATTGTTCATAAAGCAGGTGAGTTCTGGCTTCTCCAGATCAGAGGTCCTGAAGGCAGAAGACCAGAGCTGTGGGCACCCAAGACAGAGCCGCAGACCTCAGGGATCCCAGGTCCAGGTAGGTGGTCCTCACCCCTATCTCAGGGGGCCAACAGATGTCATGGGGAAGTGGGGCAGCATTGCCCCTACCCTGATGTTTCCCTACTAGAAGCCTCTCTATGGACTCCCCAAATGCCCAAATATCATTCCTCCACCACCTTGCTCTCAGCTCAGCAGCAGCCTGCAGTGTCCTAGGATGGCTATGCCAATAAGCAGGGCCTCATTGCAGGGCCAGGCACACACTGAGCTTCGGAAAACTTAGGAAGATGCAAGCACCTTTTCTGAAGGCTGAGCAGTCTGACTTCAGAGTGTGGAAAGTACTGGTCCTCAGAAAAAGACACTGGGGTGCCATGAGTGTTCTTAGGTGGGAAGAGTGGATCTCAGATGGTCAAGTGCACTGCTTTGTTAGGGAGCCCTGAGGCCCCTCTTGCATTTATCTTGGTCTAGGTGGCCCAATCTCTAAGGAGCTCACAGGGACAACAGCAGGTCGTCCTGCCTGTGGGTGTCATTCTGCCCCAACAGAAGCACCAGTATCCTCACATATTTAGGGACCTATATTTCTGCCAGACACCTCTTGTTCTGTGCTGTGGCTGCCAAGTTTTCTGCCTTTTCCACTGCCACCAATTCTCTGTGTCCCTTCATTGACCCCAAGACTGCAAAGGCAGTTGTGCTTTGGGCTCAGGGGATGCAGACAAAAACCAAACAATGTAAAACCAAGTAGTGGATATCCATCCATCTGTTAAAGCCAGATCTCCTGCCAGGGCCACAGGAGACCATCCTCTCATCCTCCTCTTTCACTGTCCTTGCTGCCTGGCCCTGGAGTTCTGTCTTCCCCCTTACTTTTTGCAAGACCATTTAGCTCCCTTTGTCACACTCCTAAGCCATTCTTCAAAGGGGTTGTCTACACAAACTGCCCTCTGCAATCTTAAAAGTGGTGTGACCCTTGAGGAGCCACTCTCTGGTTTTCATCTGTAGAATGGGAGCAAGAAGGCTTGCCCCGCCATCACTGTGTGATCCCTAACTGACGCTGGGGAAAGTTCCGAGTGAACTGGGTGAGGAGTGGCACACAGCATTGGGTGGAGTGGGGGCTCCCGTGTCAGCCCCACCTTAACACACCAGGAATTGAGTGTCTTGGGACCTTTGGGAGGCTCCGTTTTCCACGACCAGAGGCTGCAAAGATTAGACTGCCACAGGGGCGTGGCAGCTCTCTCTGTAGAGACCAGGACAGTCAGCATTATAAGCTTTGCAGGCCAGATGACTCTTCTTCAATGCTCATCTCTGCTGTGTAGCCAGAGAGCAGCCACAGATGACATGCAAACAAGGGCATGGCCACATTCCAATAAAACTTCACTTAAGAAACAAGGATGGGACAGTTACGGCCCATGGGCTATAGTTTTCCCGCCCCAGGATTAGAGCAATACACATTGAACTAGATCCATAACAATGATACTATGACCCACGGGTTGGGAAATGTCACTTTGGCAGGGCAAAACTCAAAGGAAGAGGCTGCAGGGAAGAGCATGGTGGGCCCAGAGAGGGCTTGCTGGACACAGCAATCATTTCCAAGCAGAGAGGGAGGCCAGCAAGGTCTCCTGAGATCAGAGGTGGGGTAGCCAGTGTCCTTCCTGTCCCCCTAGGCCACTGTTCATCCCTGGCTCCCATTGAATCATTTCATCACGCTGAAAATGTCCTTCTTGGAGGAGAACACAGGAGTAAAGATGGACTCTGGAGACCTGGAAAGAGCTGAAACCCAGTGCAGCTCAGAAGGTGAGGTTCTTGTGAAAATGCCCCTGTAAACTCCTGAAGCAGTACCCTGTGAGGAGCTTTGCATAGTCCCTGGCCTCCCTGGGCACCTGGCATGGACACTGAGCTTTGAGAATTACCTGGGTAGGTGAATTAGATGACAGAAATTCTTGAGAACAAATGATGCTTAGTTGCAGGAGCCCAGGGCAGCAGGTGGTAGATAAATGGGTAAAGTTCACAAGAGACTTGGGGTTTGAAGTCCTGACTCACCAACAGGATGGTTTTGAATCCTCCAAACATACCTCTGTCCCCCAACTGCCCAGCAGAGGAGGGTCTCTGAGTCTGGGTTGGGCAGTGACCCCGTGCTACTGAGTGTTCCCTGCAGTGAAGTACTTTGGCGTCAGCTTGAGGGAAATATTAAAAGCAAAATTTTGGCCTCCATGACTGTCCAATGCACGTGTGTGAAGGGAGAGGCCTGTAACATGCCAGACACCACATCCTGAACTTTCAACTCCCACGTGACCATCATAGTTTGAAACTAAAACTCAGGACACTGGACTGACCGCCGTGGATCCAGTAACAGTGACGACAGAGGCTTGGGCCCAGCCCCGCTCCCAGCATGGGGCCACGAGGTGGCTGCCACGCTACCCTGTCCCGGGAACGCCTGCTGCAGTTTCCCAGAGCCCAGGCTGGTGGGACCTTCACGCAGAGCACAGGTGGGGCTTCTTTTGCCAGGAGCTCTGTGTGCTCTTAGGACAAAAGTCTGGTGTCGGATTTCATTCCAGCATTTCTGAGACTTAATGTCTTACCAGCCGGGACCCCAACCACTCTCCCAGTTGTGGGCAATGTTTGCTCTGCCCCTGAGTTAATGTGGATGTTCCTAGGAAGTTCTGCACTCAGCTCCATTCCATCCCCATTCCCACCATTTTTGACCAACAAAGCTATTTTTAATGACATTACTGTCTGTTTTTTGTGTTTCTGAAAACACACAAAAAATAAGTAATGGCATTAAATGGCCCCTCGAGGCTCTTGATTCCCTGAAAAATCCCCAATGTGTACACCAACCTCACTGTCTCCGACTCCAGATCCAGCCAGCGGTCCCCTGGAGCCAGGCCCTGGTCTCGCCTCTCTGAACTCTGCACACGCAGGTATGGCCCCTGGGCAGCCTGGTGAGGCTGGGGTGGGGTTGGTGCCACTGGGCTCTCAGGGGAGTGGGAGAACCAGAGATGAGGGGCACCTAAGGGTGCTGGCCTGGGGCTTAGGCTTTTCCTTTGAAATCTCAGAAGGGTAAATAAGAAAGATGGGCCTGCAGAGGGAGGTTCACGCATGCCTGCTGAGTGGCTCAGGAGGAGAACGGGTTTGAACCTGGGAAGCATCCCAGGTTCTTCTGCTGACCATTGCTGGCAGCCATGACCTCCTCACAGTGCCTGTGAAAACCAAGAACTTGACAGAAGTGGTGCGTGGGGGCCCGCATCGCTGAGTACCCTGGGCACACTGAGCTAGGACCCTTCCCACAGGCCACAGGTGACTCTCACAATAACCCCAGGAGGAAGTGTTAATGTCACCACTTTCCAGGTGCAGAAACTGAGGAAGAGAGGAAGGCTACCAGCCCAGGTGCACAGGTAGTAAGCAACATGTTGAGATTTAAGGAACTACAACATCTGTTGGCCTGAGTCAAGTTTAAGGCTGCCATCATCACCCCCTGCCCAGGGCAGAGTCAGGAGACCTCGGCCTGAGTACTAGTGCCACCACAGGCCATTTGTCAACACGAGATTTCCTCCAGAGGAAGAGAACAGTGAGCCCCAAATGAGAGGAGGGGCACACAGTGCCGGATGGCTCCTGAGTCCCCTCGAGCCTCTACTTCTGCTGCCTCAGCTGGTTCAGTTGGTTCTGGTCTGGCCATGGGCGGGAGGTGCCTGCCCCTGCTCTGCATCAGGCCCCATCAGTGGGACCACCACACAGGCCTGTCTGTTGGGCCTATTCTGACTTCTCATCATGGAGGGAGCTAGCCCCCATGGAGGGAACTCATGCCTGGGGGCAGGTTCTCAGTGTGTGGTCCTTGGACCAGAAGCAGCAACAGCTCCTGGGAATTTGTTGGGAATGAAAATTCTCTGGCTCCACCATAGACTCTTGTATTAGAAACTGTGGGTGTGGGGCTCAGGGGTCTGTTTGTGCAGACACCAGGGTTATTGTGATACACGTGAAGGTGAGGACCGCTGCCCTACAGGAAAGACTACCAGCTCCATAACAGCATTGACAGGTCTACCGAGGCCTCAAGCAGGACGTTTGAAAGATGGATTTCTTCAAACGGGAGTCAGGAGTAAAGTGAGAGAGGACATGAACAAGCCTGAATGAGAGATGGTGGGTCCCAAGTCAGGGTGTGTTGGGAGGGAAACAGAAGTAAAAGAACAGATTTAGGAAATACAAGAGGGGACCCCCAAAACCCTGGAATTATCCTCTGGAGGAAGGGCCCTTTGTAGTACAGGCTTCCTCCACTAGGTGAGTGTTCTAGAGACCCACCTCATCAGTGTACCAGCTGGAGTTGTTGTGAGAGGCTGCACTGGGCTTCAGTGAATTTTTCTGAAGTTTCTTTCACATGTTTACCCATTTGACGATGGGTGATTTATGAGCGCACCTGCCCACACTGCACTGAGTGTTCAGCAGTTTTTGACCAAAAATGGCATGACCCCCCCACCGCCCCATCCTCCCTATTCACCTGATCTCACCCCAAGTGACTTTTTTTTGTTTCTCTGGATAAAAAAAGTCCTCAAAGGGAAAGGTTTTGCTGATGTGGAAGAGGTGAAACAAAAAATGGTGGGAGCACTAAAAAGCATCAAAATTGATGAGTTCAAAAACTGTTTTGAGCAGTGGGAAAATATCTCTATAGGTGTATTGCATCAAATGAAGAGTACTTTGAAGGCGACTGAAGGTTAAACATGTAAGAATAAATACACATTTTTATAAACAAATGCCGTTTTGGGGGTCCCCCTCATAGATGTAACAAATGTTATTGTTAACATTGTAATAGATGTCCCCCAATTTTACCCCCTTTGCCCCCCAGCCCCTACCCCCACCTTCTCCACATTGTCGTGCATGTCCATGGGCTGTGCACATATGCATGTGTGTTCTGTGGCTAATCTCTTCCAGTCACCCTCGCACCCCATCCCTCTGAGATCTGTCAGTCTGTTCCATGTGTTCATGCTTCTGGTTTTACTTTGTCAGTTCATTTTGCTCACTAGACTCCACATATGAGTAAGATCATATGGTACTTGTCTTTCTCTGACTGGCTTATTTCGCTTAGCATAGTATTCTCTGGGATCATCCATGCTGCTCCAAAGGGTAAGATTTCCTTCTTTTTTATAGCCATGTAGTATTCCACTGTGTAAATGTACCACTGTTTTTCATCCGTTCATCTACTGATGGCACCTGGGCTGCTTCCAGATCTTGGCTGCTATGAGTACGGGAGGGCATATATTCTTCCTGACTCGTGTTTTAGGATTCTTAGGATATATTCCCAGAAGTGGTGTCGCTAGGTCAAATGACAGGTCCACTTTTAGTTTTTTGAGGAAATTCCATACTGTTTGCACAGTGGCTGCACCAGTCTGCATTCCTACCAACAGTGCATTAGCTTTCCCTTTTCTCCACAAGCTCACCAGCACTTGTTGTTTGTTGATTTATTGATGACAGACATTCTGACAGGTGTGAGGTGATATCTCATTGTGGTTTTAATTTGCATTTCTCTGAAAATTAGTGATGTTGAGCATTTTTTCACATGTCTATTGGTCATTGGTATGTTCTCTTTGGAGACGTGTCCATTCAGGTCCTTTGTCCATTTTTAAATTGGATTTTTTGTCTTCTTGGTGTTGAGTTGCATAAGTTCTTCTTACATTTTTGAAATTAACATCTTGCCATAAGTATCATTGGCAAATATGCTCTCCCATATAGTGAGTTCTCTTTTCATTTCATTCATCGTTTCTTTTGCTGTGCAGAAGCTTTATATATAGTTTGATATAGTCCCATTCATTTATTTTTTCCTTTGTTTTCCTTGCCCTAGGAGATATATTGGCAAAGATATTGCTGTGTCTGAAATCTTACTGCCTATATTTTATTCTAGGATTTTTATGGTTCTGCACCTTACATTTAAGTCTTTTATTCATTTGAGTTTATTCTTGTGTATGGTGTAATTTGGTGACCTATTTTCATTTTTTTGCATATGCCAGTCCAATTTTCCCAATACCATTTATTGAAGAGACCGTTTTTACTCCACTGTATGCACTTGCCTCTTTTGTCAAATATTGATTGACCATAGAGGTGTCATTGATTTCTGGGCTCTCTGTTCCATTACAGTGGTATACATCCCTGTCTTGTGCCAGTAGCAGGCTGTTTTGATTACAAAGGCTTTGTAGTATACTTTGAAATCCAGTTTTGTGATCTCTCCAACTTTGTTCTTCTTTCAAAAGGTTGCT
The DNA here is from genome assembly GCA_028533065.1 of Trachops cirrhosus. Taxonomy (NCBI): domain Eukaryota; kingdom Metazoa; phylum Chordata; class Mammalia; order Chiroptera; family Phyllostomidae; genus Trachops; species Trachops cirrhosus. Next base: position 9,791 of record JAPYXV010004829.1, read on the forward strand.
GAGGCTATTCAGGGTCTTTTTTGGTCCATATAAATTTTTGGAATATTTGTTCTAGATCTGTGACATATGCCATTGGTATTTTAATAGGAATTCCACTGACTGTATGGATTGCTTTGGGTAGTATGGACATTTCAGTGATGTTAATTATTCTAATCCATGGACTTAGTATATGATTTAAGAAGTATTTAAGAGTTAAAAAGCACAATGGTAGTGCTAGAAATGCAACTTATATAGCACGTCTGTGTCTCACCCTGGACCAGTTGAATCAGAATCTTGGGAGTATGAGGCCCAGGTATTCAGTCTTAAAATACCATCCATGAGGTGGTCCAACCTGCAGCCAAGCCTGAAAATCATGGCCTCAGGCCAGGTCACTCAGAAGTTGGCCTTCAAAGCAGCAGCATTGCCAGCAGTGGGGCTGACAGAAAGGCAGAGTTGCATGTGTGCTTAATGTTTGAGAAGCTGGAAGGTTTAGAGTTAATCTGGTTTCATGATTCTGAATCAATCTGCATCAGTCTCATGCACTCAGAATGTCTGGGGTGACTCAGAGAAGTCCCTGAGGAGATTCTTGTGCTACCCAGGGCTGTGACCCACAGATCTCACCTGACCCGACATCATTGCAGGGATTCTTAGAATTGCACCTGGGCCACTTATCCCTGCCATGAATGCTGAGTGTCCATGATGCTTGGGGCACTGGGCTGGGGCCAAGAAGGATCTTGCCAAGTCAGACAGGGGACTTGCACTCAGACCTTCTGATGCCACAGGGAGATGAGACAGGGACACCAACACCTGTGCCACAGGTGTGCATGCAGAGTACTGTGGCAGCCCAGACAGGAAGCATCCCACACAGAGGGGGCTGAGGAAGGCTTCAGGGAGGAGGCCACAAAGAGCCAGTGTTGCGGGAAGAGTCCCCCACTCCCAGGGCAGGAGAAGACCAGCCAGAGACATGTGCTTATTGCATGGGAGAGGCATGAGGCCTTAGATTTCCTCCCTATGTTGTAATTACCCACCACAGATAATTACATGATAGCATCACTCGATGCAGTGGTAACTTCACATTTTACAAACACCATCCAAGACTGTCATTGGCCCACTCGTGGGCTCCTGCACCCATCAATCAGGTGCCCAAGTCCCTCAGTGAGGGGAAGGCCTCCTGCCCATTCAGAGGCCCAGTAGGGAGGGTTTCTGTGCAAGGCCCCACCAGTGGGCAGGACTGGCCTGAATGTTCTCCCGGGAGCCCTGCCCTGGGAAATCCCCTGGC
>JAPYXV010004830.1:0-11043 GCA_028533065.1 Trachops cirrhosus
GGAAGGAAGGAAGGAAGGAAGGAAGGAAGGAAGGAAGGAAGGAAGGAAGGAGAGGGAGGAAGGAGTTTGAAAAGCAGACTGGAAGCCCTGGATTAGTGAGTGGGAGGAGGCTGCGGTGTAGGCCAGAGCCCTCTCCAAACCCAGGCCCCCGAGGGGGAGAAGCTTTCCTCCATATTTCTCTTGAGAGCAGAACCGTCCGGACTGGGAAGGTCACCTTGAAGCCTCACCTGTGGTTGGAAGGCAGGACGCCCGTCCACACACGAAACAAGGTAACGAAACTGCTCCCTGTTAGAATGGAGAATTTGCCCTTTTTGGCTTTGCGTTTTGTTTGTTTTTGAAGAAGTGGGACAAGGATGGACAAGAGCAGAGAGGACAGGGAGAGGAAGGTGTGGCCAGGTGGTACTCTAGACATGGCTGCAATGCCGCGTACAGGTGTGACTCATCCTGATTGTTCTAGAGAACCCAGGGTCTGGGGGTGTGTAAGTACATTCTCCTGATTTTTCGGCCACGGAGACTAAAGGAAATTTTAAGTCCTCTCGTTAACAAAACAAAATAGATGCAGGAGCCAGATTTGGCCCGAGCCGGCTGGGGACCTCGGCTGGGATATTTTCCCGTCGGCTCTCACGATTCATCCTCAGAAGGAGAAGCCACAGGAGGAGGGGTCGGATGGCCGGCACAAGGGGTCACTCTGCTAGGACTCGGAAACGCGTTGTTAACCTATCAAATCGTCGTTTTTCTCACTAGAGAGCTCCGGAATGACAGCCAGGAACGTTTGTAATGCGCTCGAAGGCTTTCCAGCAAGACGTTGGCGTCCGCCTCCTCCATTCACTGCCTGACGGGCTCGGGGTGCGGGGTGCAAGGCTGGCGGTCCGGGCACAGGCTGAATCGTCACCACGGGTGTACATGACATCAGGGTGGGTGCAGGGCCCCCGAGAGCTCCCCCCAGAGCCCCCAGCTGCAAGACAATTACTCTCAGGGGGCTCACAAGAGAAATAGTGATGGTTTCCAACTTGGGATGAAAAGCTAGCGATTTGGACCCAACGTGTCGAAACGGAGGGGTTACTTCAGCTTCTAGAGGGACTTTAGGTGGGATTTACACTGTATATCATTTCAAGTGTGTTCAGAACGGAAGCCCCCCCTCCCCTATAGCAACTTTTTCTTACCGCCCTCAAACACACCCCAGCTGAGGGGTTGAGCCTCGGTCTGCAGCTGGAGTTCTGTAGAAGCCGTCATTATTTTCTTACAGTGATATAGGTCACAAACATGACTCAGCTTAATCTCATCTCTTGCCTTTGAGTGACAGGGACACCATGGCAGGCAAAACATGTTCCTTATCAGGTTAAAGTTCAGGGGGATGCTCGTTTGCGACCCCTCCTGTTGTTATTGCTTTAAACGGTCTTTGGTGTGTCGACCTTGAGTGTGGTCTAGAAGGAGGCCAAGATCTTGGTCCCTTTTTTTCAGATCAGAACAGTCCACCTCAGTTTGCAATGCCCATCAGAGCCAGCTCTTGCCAGCGGCCTCTCTGACATGACACCGCCCCCTCCCACTGTCCCACCCGCCAGCCACGCCGACCATTGTCCTCCCTCCTAAGTGCCAACACCTGTCCGCGCTGGAGGTCTCCTCCCTCCGACGTAACCCGTACTTTCTCCCATTAACTGCTGTCGTGAACACGCCCCTCCCAGCGCATGACTTCCAGCCCAGCTCCGCTCTCCTCTCTCTTTTCCTCGAACCCTAGTTTACTGTGCGTTTCTGCTTAGGATGTAGCTCCTGGAGCACAGGGCTGTCTTGGCCGTCTCCGTCCTCAGAGCCTCGGACGTTGCCAGGCGTGTGCGTGGTGAATGAACGTGGAGAGTCCAGATGTCAGCGTGCTTTCCTGGCTGGAGCCCCTGCGGCGTGCGCTGGAGTGAGGGTCCTGCTGCTGTTCTTGACCTTGGCCACGGTCAGCACTGCAGACCTAGCTCAACAGGCTCCGTCTTCTCAGGCGTTATTCCTGTACGAGCATTTTAGGTCTTGCAAACCGACTCTCCGGGACACGGCGTGTTCCAGAGAGCCCAGGCGGAGGGCCCCGGCGCTGGCGTGCGCCAACACGCCTCTTAGCCTACCGTTAGCTTCCACGCCACTTGCCTGCTTTCTCCCTGAGAATTTTCTCTGGCCGCTTGCCAGCAATCTGTCGGGAAGTGATAGACTAAGCACCCTTTGGCAATTAGACCGGACTTAAGTTGTTTTTGAGAGATGAATTTAGAGGTAATTTTCCAATTACCAGCAGCCACCACACAAACGGAGACAAAAGACCCCCAGTCTCCCTCTCGGCGCGCAGGGGCCCTGGCGGCCGCGGGAGCGGGTTGTCAAGTCTCAGTGATGAACGCAGGGAATCGGCATCTCACAAGCCAATTAGCTCCCGCCTCCTTTGGCTAAGGTGGGCACGGCACTGGGCAGGCCTCGGCCGCTCGAGGATGGAGTTCACACGGGGCCAGCCACGGCCGCGAAGCTAGCAGAACTGATGAAGGGCTTCAAGGGCGTCTGCGTTCTTAGCGGTATCAAACTCTTCATCTTCATTTGATGGAGCACTTCCGCGTCCGGACTGTCAGCGCAGACGCTGAGGCTGTAAGAGCCATCGCCACCTATTCCCGATAACGATGCCTGAAGACGCCACGGGGACATTTTTCACCGGAGCTTTATCTGGGGGGGGGTGCAGGGGGCAGTTTTTCTGCACCTTTGCTTTCTGCAAAGATGTCATGATTTTTTCTGCGATTGTTTGAGGGATGTTTTGCTTTGTGAATGGTTGCATTTTAACACGGGGTGATGTCATAGGGTGACTGATGTCGCGGAAGACCTGGGGGTGACCTTGGAGTTGGGCTCAGGATTTGATTGGCAGCCTTGAAGGATCAGAAATGTGATGCTGTTAGGACTTCACGGTGGAACTAACCAAGCTCAGAAGGCACCGCTGCGGTAGCCACCAAGGTGTCAATTTCTTCGTTTACAAAGAAAGCGCTACTTTTCCGGGGAGACAGAGCCCAGCTCTGCCATCCAGGGTGCCTCGTACCTTTAGCTGCTGTGACCAGGTGGAGAGAGAGACCCAGTACAGGGTCCCAGCCCCACGAATGGCCTCAGACAATCCCGCACCTCTCTGAGCCTCAGTTTCCCCATGTGTAAGACAGCCATCCTGCCTCCTACTCCGAGGGCGGTAGCAAGGGTCAAGAGGGAACATATGTAAAGTGCTGGGTCTGAGAAGAAGCGCGGAACGATTTTGACGAGACAGCCACGTGCAATGGTGAAGGGTACGGACTTTGGAGTCAGCGTGTGGATGCCCATCGCAGGGGGTCCGCCCGAGTAAGTGGCTTCCCGTTCCTGAGGTTCAGCGTCTGCATCTACGTATGGGGACAGGAAGGTCGTCTAACTCAAGGACTCGTTGTTGCATCGAATGAGCTGCCACATGCACGGGAAGGCCTGTGGTCTGGTGCTCATGGCCCCCAGACGTCGTAGGGGCTCCAAGGAATGGCAGCTGCCGTGGCTTTTAGGCATATTCACAGAAACAAGCAGGAGCAGTGACCGCGGCACCACCAGCAGCATGGGCCAGAGAGCCAGCCGGTGCCGGTCGCTTGGTGGGCAGGGGCTTGAACCAAGGGGCGGGCTGTCTGGGGTACCAATCCGGGCACTGTCGGTGCTTTGGGCTGACTGGTTCTCTTAGGTGGGGGGCTGTCCTGTCCACTGTAGGGTGCTTGGCGGCATCTCTGGCCTCCGCCCACCAGATGCCGGGAGTACCACCCAGTTGTCACAAGCAAAGATGTCTCTGGATATTCCCAAGTTTCCCCAGAGAAGGGGTGGACTCACTTCACTTGACAAGCACAGGTCTGGGGGACCTCTTCACCCAGACTGTGGAGGAGCCTGAGGACCCCCAGAGCATGTCCACACCTTTACAAACTCCCACTGATGCTTTCTTTGATTCTTCTTTTTCTAGATTTGATTTCTTTTGTCCATTTGAGACAAATATCAAGTGGCTGTTGTGAATCAAGTGTCTGGTGGAAAACAAGGCTGAGCCCTTGCCTGGGAGACACCCCTGCAGACCCCTCCCGCCCGCTTCTGGCGGCTCTCCCCTCGCTCGCACGGGTCACAAGGCCACCGACTAGGTCACAGCTCCCTGAGCCTCGCTGCTGTCTGGACGTGGCCCTGCAGTGACAAACCTTGTCTGCAGGGAATGACTTCTTCCGGGAGTTCCACTTTCTCTTTGGGCAGACGCCCATGATATTTATGAGTGTAATAACCTTGGGGACATGGATTTACCACGCTGGGTCTCAGACTCCTGTGCAAGATGGGGACAGTGAAACAGTCCCCAGCGGTGCCTGTAGGCAGATGGACTCTGAGATTCCGTGGGTTCTTCCCTCTCTCTCCCCTCCGATGTCGACCTTACCCCAAACCGGAGATGCACCTCACCAGGCCCCTTGATATTTACCACGGAGTGGCTTTTAAGGGCAGAATTTACCTTACTGTGTCTGAGCTCCCCTTTGTGCACTGTTATCCCAGCACCTGTATGCGTCTGCATCACCGTTCCATTTGAAACGTCCCTGCCTGTGGAGGGCAATGCTTTGTAAATCTCCAGACTTCGAGCAGAGTGGTTGGATCCATCGTAATTTAGACTGCTGTCCAGGAAGACCTGGCTGAATGAGTAAAAGTCCAAGTTATTTTCCAATTAAAAAAGGTGTTTCATTCCTTCAAAATGAGCAGGACCCGGGCTAGGCCACCGTGACAATAACATTCTTTAGGGAACTATTAAGTAAACAGGTAAGAGTGACTCGGAACTTCATTCCGGGAGCTCCGTATCGACCGCCCATCCGAGTCCGTACAGAACCCCCGCGGAGAGGGGAGAGCACGCAGGGGCCCAGCTCTGTTAATGGGTCTGAAAATTGCTCCCACACGGTTTCAACAGCCCCGGAGACGGGGTCGGCACCATCAATTCACTTAGCAAAGGCGCCGGCGAAGGTCTCAGAAGGCGAACTTGAACCCGGCCCCTGTCAGAGGTCCCGTTACGCGTACAGCGTGGACGTGGTGTGTCGAGCTCGCTTCCTCCCCGAGGGCAGCTGTTTCACGTGGCTCAGACGCGCAGCGTTCACGTCGCGCTGCTCACTGCAGAGGCTTCACCTGACCTCATGTGGGGCGCCCACGTTTAGCTGTGCCCCGTCGTCCTTACTGATGTGTCATTGAAAAGTAAGTGATTGCAAAAAGGTTTTTAAACCGTGATCCCAGGCACTGGCTCTGTCCCTTTTTCTTTCTTTCTTTCTTTTTTTATCTTCCATATTGTTTTTATTTTTTTATGTATTTTTAATTTTAATCATTATTCAAGTACGGTTTCTATCCTTTACTCCCATTCCACCCAACCCACCCATCCCTCCCCTCCTCCCTCCCTCTACCTTTTTCTAGGACATTGTTGAATGATTGCCATGGGGCGGCCCCCAAGCTCACGGTCCTGGACGTCGGCAGACCGGGGCCAGATTCGGGTTCTGTCTCTGATGGGCTCTGTAAATGTCTTCGCTATTCAGCTGTATTGTTTCTGATTCACCTTCCGTTTTCCCGGCTACCAGAGTTGTGATGACTGAGTTTGGGAAGCTGGTGGTGGCCGGGGGGCGGGGGCATGCACAGTCTGAAGAATAAAAGCGGAAATATTTTATAGACACCTGTCGGCAGGGCCCCTTAGCACAATGAGAGTGGGTGGGTTGGCATACCGGCATTCCGAAACGGTCTTCCCGAGAGGGCCCAGAGAGGCATCCGTGGGGAAAGTGCAGACGTCATGAGGGACATTTCGTAACCCCACGCCGCCATCTAGAGATAAGGTCACGTTTAAGGCAGGAGATGCGGCGCCTGCTGAGGAGGGCAGGGCTGGCCCGGGGGTACTTGGTCTTCCGTGACGCGTGTCTGAGGGTCAGACAGGCAGGACGAGCAGATGGAGGGTGGACTGGCGGCCGCCGAGGGGGAGGTGGGAATGCGGGATGACTGCCGATGGGTCAGGGGTTTCTTTAGGGGCTGATGAAGTGCTCTGACAGTGGTCAGGGTGACGGTTGCCCAAATCTGTGAATATGTGAAGAGTCACTGACTTCCGTAATCTTAAAGGACGAATTTTAGGGTGTGTTAGTTGTATCTCAGCAAAGTTGTCATGTAGACAGACAGAGGAAGAGAGAGGATTTGAAGGTTAGGATCATAAAAACTTGAGATAGGATTTTTAAAAATATTTATTTATGTATTTATTTTAGAGAGGGGGAGGGAGGGAGAAAGAGGGAGAGAAACATCGATGTGTGGTTGCCTCTCTCGTGCCCCCTACTGGGGACCTGGCCTGCAACCCAGGCCTCTGCCCTGACTGGGAATCGAACCGGCGACCCTTTGGTTCGCAGGCCGGTGCTCAACCCACTGAGCTATGCCAGCCAGGGCTGGACTTTTTTTAAAAAAATCACTCTTTCTGTTAATAAAAATTCTGCTTCCAGAAGCTGAATTGCTGGAAAGAGTTGGGTTTCAGAGTCCACAGACCTGGCTTCAGTCCTTGGGTGAGTCTCTCCACCTCCCGGGGCCCCAGTTTCCTCATCGAAGTCTTAGGGAGTCCGATAAAAAAATGATCCACGCGTCCCCTTCTGGCTCTAAAGACTACAGTCGCCAAGATCCTCCCCCCGCCTCATTTTCCCCCGTCTGCTTTCTTCCCAAGCACCACCCCAGGAAATCCTCCTTCTGCCAGAACTTACACGGAGAGAGTCTACTGTGTTATACAACTCTGGACATTTTATGTGTTGGGTTTCCTTTGAGTGGGGCATCTTAGAACAAGAAGTTCCTAATTCTCCTTAAATGGTCCTATATGAGCCTAAAACCTCTTAAGACACCCTGTGCCTGGGTCACCAGAACCTTGACTGTTAACCCACTTTTACGTAACCTCCTGGTTACATAATAATCAAGTTCAGGTTAGAAAGCGGTGTCTCGACTTCAGTCTTGGGTCCAACACTTGCCTGAGGGACTGATTTATTGCTTTATTTTTCTTCTCGGTCCCTGTTTATCTCTCCTGCTCTTACTCACAGAGCCTCGAAACACCAGGTACAGCACTTCAGCTGATTAAACTGATTAGTGGAAACCTAGACTGTGGGTCCGAAGCTGCAGATAAGGCCGTGTCCCAGGGCGATGCCGACCCCGGGCTTTAACGGGGCTGACATCTGAAAGTTGAAGGTGGAGGAGGCTGGCGAGGAGGAAGGAAGGGGCAGCAAAGGAGCCGTGTCACAGCCAGGGAAGTTTTGCGATGAATCACCAGATCGGGGTGGGAACCCGAGTCATAAAATAAGGGTGTCGTGGTGGGCGGCCAGGCAGACAGTGGGCTAACGGCGAAGTGACGATTGGATCCAGCGGGGGGCTGAGCCGTGGAGAGACGTGGGCCGGATGGAAGACTCAAGGAAGAAGTCATCAAAGCTGGCACAGCAGGCAGAGCAGAGGTGTCTGTCACTTTGTCTCGGGAGAAATTAAGAAGCCAGACGAATTATGTGTACTTTCATCTGGAAACGAGATCAGGCAGTCTGAGATTGGCACTCTGCAGGGGTGATGCGTGGCACTGGAGGGTCCTGGGAGTCATCTTCTCCGATGCGGCGTGGGGACCGTCAGGACTTGCCAAGTGTGAAGTGCAGGGCGGGCTGATGTCCGGGGTTTTGCTGGATGGCCTCGACTTTGCCCTTCAGAAAGGGAGTAGAAGACAAAGTTCAGGACAGCTATGGAGACAGAGGGCCCCTGTGTATCCAGCCGGGGTCTGTCATGGGTTCTCTCATTTAATTGTCACCTGGCTTAGACAGAAGGGGACACCGAGGTGCCTGCTGAAGATCACACAGCAAGGACTTCTGCCCTCCCGCCTTCCCCCTCCCTGGGCGTCCTTCTGAAACCTTCTGGGGAAACGTGCCTCTCCCGGGGAGGGCGGAGGGTGGTCCAGCCACAGCGGAGGGTTTTCAGGGACCACCTCAACTTGGGTGACATCGATGTCATTTGTCCTGTCACCACTGAACACTTGATCTTCTTCAGCATCCGGTGACCTTTCTCTTCTTCCCTTTGGCCATGGGTGCCCCAGGCTCTCTGACCAAACAGCGCCTCAGAGAGTGTGCCTCCGCGTGTCAGGGGAACAAGTGTGCAAAGGACCCCGCCCTGCACACACACGGTGGTGCCCAACCAGGCAGGTCTGGCCAAGACCGGCAGCTCAGGGGAGCTTCGGGCCTGTGGACAAGCTCCGGCCCGGTGTCCGGCGAGAGTGGGGTCTCCAGAGGCGGGGCCCCTCCCTCAAATGTGCTCCCAAGCCCACATCCGGTCCCGCTCGGCCGCTCCCCGTGACCTCTGTGGGTGGAACAGGGGCTCAGTCTCCTTCTAGAAGGTTCTCTCCAGTTCTCAAAGGTCATGACCAGAGGAGGAGAGGAGTACCGATCTCACAATCAACGCCAGCTGCTCGCCGGTGCCCTCAGAGAGCGGGCCCTGCCCTTGGTCGGTAAAGACCGGCCTGGGGCTCCGCCTCTGTCTTCGGCTGCCCTGAGGCGAGACTTCAGGGTGTGGGCGGCCGTGTCTGGCCAGATCTCCCTGAAAGAACACGGAGCAGAACCAGAAAATCTTGCCCTGGGCTGCCTGGCCCCAGCTAGTGTTCCACGAGGATGGCGGAAGGCATAATGCGTTTTCAGAATGTAATTTTATTACACCTTGATGCAAAAAGGGTGAGGTGGGTTCCCTATTATGTTGTAATAACTCTATCAATTTTCTAATACCATCCTCCTATGAGAACCAGTTTACTGAGAGTGATAAACAGGTGATTGCACTTGTTACCTGTGACCGTATCGTAATTTGCCTCCACAGATGTTGCTCTTTCGTCCCCTTACCTTCACTATTGAAGAAAACTTTTCAAAACTGTCTGCAGTGGCTCATTCCGGCTTGCACTGCAGGCTCTCTTCAACAAACCTGTCTTTCTGCCATCCTCTCTCTTTTCAGAAAGGAAATTATCCGGGAAGGTTTGAGAAATAAACAAATGAATGAAGTAATAACGACCAGGGAAAGCTCCCAGGAAGCTGTGTTTGGGGAGCTGAGCTGGCACTTGGTGAATGGTCACCAATGGCCTTATGATCGAAGAGGCACTTAATGTCTCCCCTTCCTGACTCGTCAGAGCTTGCACTGGCAAGTTACGCGATTTTCTTTCTTTCTTTTTTCCTTGATTTTTACTGTTGATGCTGTTGCAGATGCCCCCGTTGGTCCCCCTCCTCGCAGCCCCCGCTCCCCCTCCACTCTGGCTGGCACAGTTATGTAAACGAGCACAAGGGAAATTATCGCCTAATTTCCAAACCACGAATGAGTCACTAATGCAAAGTGCACCTGTGCTTCCCACCCATAGGTCTCAGGTGACGCACGGCGCAGCCCTTCCGAGATTTCAGAGGTGGGGCCCGGGACGAGCTGACCCGTCTGACGGAGGACGTGGCGTTCCTCCGTGAGCCGCGGGGATTCGGGAGGCTTCCCGTGTGGGCAGGCTTTGCCCTGAGCGCGCTCCACCGAGAATCCAAGGCGCTGGGGCAGGACAGGCGCGAGGCCCCGTCCAGCGCTTCGAGGACCGAGGAGGGTCCCTGGCTCCCACCCGCTAAGTGCCAGCCATGCTTCCGCATCCTTGTGAGAACCCCTGAAGCTCCCCACGTTCCCAAAGGCGGCCCCCTGGCAGGGGAACTGAGGGCTCTGCTCCTGGGAGGGAATGTGTCCCAGAAAGTGAGGCCTGGAACACATTCTCTCAGACCTGCTGTGTGCCCGCACGCTGAAGGCCCACCGGCGTCTTCGGTGTCGGTCACCTGGCCAACCTACAGTCAATCCGGTTTGGTGCTGCTGTTATTCATTCCTGCAAGGCACTTGTTTTTGGTTTTTTGTGTTCTGAAGGAAGAATTCTTGTACAAACAGGCTCTGGGGGGCGGCGAGACTCTCTTTACCAACTCATGAGACTGATGTCTCAAACTAGAAAGTCAATGTGCCAATCGGCAGTGGGACCAGGGCTGGGCTGGGACCACTGGCCTTTGGAAACCCAGGTATAATCTCACAGGGCTCAGGATGAGAGAATTGGAGCACAGGGGTTGGTGAGACAGACCGAGTTCACTCACTCACACCACAAACATTCCTGAGCACTCAACGGTCAGGACTGGGACATGGCTGTGGCCGGGACTGACAAGGTGCTTTCCAGCATGGGGCTCATATTTGAATCAGGCATCCTGGATTTATATAACACGTAGACAAATGAAGACACTAATGTCAGACAGTCGTAAATGCCAGGAAAGAAACACAGCAGGGGACCGTGTGTTGGTGGGGGCCTGGAAAGCCTAGCCCTGCATGACAAGGTGGCCCAGCCATGCACAGAGCAGGTACAGAGCTCCAGGCCAACAGGAGAGCAGGTGCAAAGGCCCTGAGGTTCGAAGGAAGGTGGCTCCAGGATGGGACCGAGTTTAACTCACACCAGAAAAGCTGATGGAGTTCCCAGGAGACCCTGGGAGCTCCCCGGGGTTGACCACAGTCTGATCTCGCTCGAGGGTGGGGCTGGCTGATGGAACAGTTACAAAACAACCGACTACGAATGTTCGGGATTCTTCTGGTCGCTCTGTGTGCCTCCCCACACCTGTCTCACCCTCAGAACATTGACGCAGTGTTCGGTCTGTTAATCAGACACCTGTTAATCAGTAATCAGTGTCCCAGGCCCTGCAGAAAGTAAAATGAAGCAACAATGGGCAAAGAAGCAGCAAATAAAGGCTCTTTTGTTAAAATGCAAGTGTGTGCAGCTGCGGGGGGAGGGGGTGATGAAGTCCCCGGGTTCACAGGGCTGGTCTATTCAGGCCTCGGTGTCCCTTGAAAAGTTAGATTTCATCTCCAACTTGGAATTTTTCTTTTGAAAGGAACAACATATGTCACAGGAAACTTTTCTTTGACATGACAATACCTGGAATAATTAGACCCATAAAGAACAATGAAGAGCTAAGCGTTTCTAAGTATATTCTGAGCACTTATTATCCAGCTCCGGCGTCTTTCAAATGTCACTTG
>JAPYXV010004831.1:0-11043 GCA_028533065.1 Trachops cirrhosus
CTCTCCTCTTTCATTTCTGATTGTGTTTATTTGGGTCTTCTCTCTTTTTGTCTTCATGAGTCTGCTTAAAGGCTTCTCGATTTTGTTTATTTTTTCAAAGAACCAGCTCCTGGATTTTTTGATACTTAGAATTGTGCTTTTAGTCTCTATGTCATTTAATTCTGCTCTGATCTTGGTTATTTCCTTCCTTCTACTTGCTCTGGGCTGTCTTTGTTGTTGTTCCTTGAGTTTTTGTAGATGTAGAGTTAGGTTGCTCGTTTGAAGTGTTTCTATCTTTTTTAGGTAGGCCTGTATTGCTATGAGCTTCCCTCTCAGGACTGCCTTTGCTGTGTCCCATAGGTTTTGGGTTGTTGTGAGTTCATTTTCATTTGTTTCCAGAAACATTTTTATTTCTTCCATAATTTCATTCTTGACCCATTCATTGTTTAATAGCATGCTATTTAATCTCCATGATTTTGAGTGTTTTGGGTTTTTTTCCTTGGAGTTGGTTTCTAGGTTCAGTCCCTTGTGATCTGAGAATATGCTCGGTATGATTTCAATTTTCTTGAATTTGTTGAGGCTCGTTTTGTGTCCTATCATGTGGTCTGTCTTTGAAAATGTTCCATGCACATTTGAGAAGAATGTGTACTTAGCTTCTTTGGGATGGAGGGCTCTATATATATCAGTTAAGTCCATTTCATCTAGGGTAATGTTCAATGTCACAATATCTTTGTTGACATTTTGTTTGTAAGATCTGTCCAGTTTTGACAATGGGGTGTTAAAATCCCCCACTATAATTGTGTTGCTGTCAATATCTTTCTTGAAGTCCTCTAAGATTTTCTTCATGTGTTTGGGTGCTCCTATGTTGGGTGCATATATATTTAGCATGTTTATTCCTTCTTGGTAGATTCTTCCCTTGAGTATTATTAAGTGATCTTCTGGGTCTCTATGGCCCTTTTCTGGAATTCTATTTTGTTTGATATGAGTATTGCTACCCTGGCTTTTTTTCCCTGTCTGTTTGCTTAGAAAATTTGATTCCAGCACTTCAGTTTCAGTCTGTGTAGGTCTTTGCTCCTTACGTGGGTCTCTTGTAGGCAGCATATGTGTCGGTGATGCTTTCTCATCCAATCAGCTACTCTATGTCTTTTAATTGGAGCATTTAATCCATATACATTTAATGTTATTATTGATAGGTACTTATTCATTGCCATTTACATACCTGTGTTTCTGTCTCTTTTCACCCTTCCTTTCTGTAAAGTAGTTCCTTTAGCATCTCTTGCAGAGCTGGTTTGGTGGAGATGTATTCTTTTAGACTTCTTTTGCATGGGAAGCTTCTTATTTGGCCTTCTACCTTGATTGAGAGCCTTGCTGGGTAAAGTAGCCTTGGTTGCATACCTCTGGTTCTCATTACTTGGAATATTTTTTGCCATTCTCTTCTGGCTGGGAGCGTTTCTGTTGAGAAGTCAGCTGCTGGCTTGATTGGGGCTCCCTTGAACGTTACTTCCTGTTTCTCCCTTGCTGCCTTTAAGATTCTCTCTTTGTCTTGAAATTTTACCATTTTCATTATGATGTGTCTTGAGGTGGTCCTGTTTGTGTTCCTCTTGATTGGGACTCTCTGTGTCTCCTGGATTTGTGTGACTTTTTCTCTCATCAAATTAGGGAAGTTTTCCAACATTATTTTTTCAAATAGGTTTTTTATTCCCTTGCTCTTCTTCTTCTCCTTCAGGTATTCTTTTTGTACGGATATTATTATGTTTCACATTGTCTTGCATTTCTCTTAATCCCTCTTCTTTCTTTCTGAGCCTCTTTTCCTGGTCTTGCTCTTTCTGGGTGCTTTTTTCTATTTTGTCCTCCAGCTCGCTGATCTGATCTTCTGGTTCATCGACACTGCATTTCATTCCTTCTACTGTGTTCTTCATTTCAGAAATTGTATCCTTCATTTCCTCTTGGCCCTTGTTGATAGTTTCTATTTCCTTTTTCATGTTGATATAGTTTGCAGTGAGTTCATTGTAGCTTCCCTGTAGTTTCTTGTAACTCATTGAGAGTTCATGGAATTTCCTGATAATCATTGCTTTGAACTCAGAATCTGATAGTTGAGTTGCCTCTATTTCATTTGGCATTCTTCCTGAGGCTTTCTCCTTTCCCTTCATTTGGGGATTGTTTCTTTGTCTTCTCATTGTTCGTGAGACTCTTCTTGCTGGCCTCAGCTTCTTAAATTGATCTGTTCTGGCTCCCTGGGTTTATGGTGTGAACTTCTGTTGTAGAGTACCTTTGAGATTCAGTGGTATAGACTCTTTCTCGTATGCAGGTGTTCACAGTTTCTACCTACTCTTTTTTGTGATCAGTTGGAGGGGTAAGGCAAAATGGTTTAAGACAGCAAGTGTGTATTCTATGATATTTACAGTAGAAGCCAATAGAGAGGAGATAGGAGGTCCTTTGAGTATGTATAGTGTTAACCGTGATCTTTCACCTCACTAGCCACTTTTTAGAAAGGATGTGAAAGAGATAAGACTCTTGTTGGGAAGGAAAGGATTGTGAGTTGGCTCTAGAAAGCAGTGAGGATGTGGGAAGTCAGATTCTGAGGTAGGGTGAGAGTAAAGAGTAGCAAATTGGTGAAGTGTGTGAGAGAATAGAGTTAACACTACAGTAATAGAGTTCAGGAGCCTGCAAAGTGTGCTAAAATGTGGAAGTATTTACAATTGTATGGAATAGCTATTATTTACAGTAATAGTAAAGCAACCATCATATGACTGCATCTATGAAATCTAGATAACAAGAATAGAGAGTATTGAGCCTTTTGCTCAAGAATGGAGAGTATTGTACTAATGGAACACAAATGAAGGACCGTATATTAGCAATACACTATGAGTGAGATAATGGGGAAACCTATCAACTGATACAGTATAATCAGCCAAGCAAAGAAGTCTATACAAAAAGAAGAATACTAAAATACTATAAAAATAAAAGGTGTACGAATAATGAAATAATGATAATACAATTATGCAATTATTTGCAGGTTCAAAAAAAAAAGGAAGGAACCAATTAAATGATGTAAGGAATAAGAAGAGATAAATTTGGAAAGCAAGGGAGAAGGGTCAAGACTAGGGTGACAGAAAGAGAAGGATAAAGAATTGATAGATCAAAAAATAATACAAATTAAAAGATAAAGGTTACTTTAAAATAATTAAAAGAAAACAAAAACAAAAACAAACACAGAAAAAACGAACAAAAGAAAAGAAAAGAAAAGAAAAGAAAAGAAAAAACACCTATTGTTGGTTTTAGACTGGCCAAACCGGTTTTTCTAGCTGGCTTCAGCACACTGAGGGGTGACTGGAGACAGTTTTTCTCTGTTCCTGCTCAGGACTCATTCAGCCTCTGGTGTACTGTTTGTAGTGTAGGCGCACACGTTCTCCCCCAAGCCTGTCTGGTACTTGCCGGAAGGGATCTGTGTGTGGGGGCTGGGTGCAACTATGTGCATCCTTGGGAATTCACCGCCATGTGTTCCGATGTCCCGCGGAGTGCCCGCGCCTTTTCTGGGTTCACGGGTGTGCACTCTCTGGGTCCCAAGGGGTGCCCACTGCACCCAAATTCACAGCCTGGGCCTCATAGTCCCGGGGAGCACCTGCGCCTTTTCCTTTTTCAATGCTGTGGTTTCCAAGACTTTCAGCAAACCACGATCTCTCTGCATTGAGGGCGTGGGCATAGAGGCGGGTCCCTTTGGATGCACCAGGTGGGTTGCACAGTTTCATCAGGGCTCTGTGTGGGTGCTTATAGACCCTGTGTGGTTGCCTTTTCATCGTCACTCCTCTCTCACTCCTCTCTCTGTGCCCTCCGGTAAACTGGTCTCCCCCCGATGCTGCTCAGTCCTTGTTTGGCCAGGGAGGGATGGGATGACTCAGCTCTCTCCCGGGAGCCTTGTGGCCGACCCTGGCATGCCAGGCCTGGACCTTCAACCTCCCTGGTCCCTGCGATGATCCGTGTAGTCTCCTTACCGTGGGGTTTTTCAATGTCCGCTACAATTTGTGATCTCCTATTTTCATTTATGTCATGATAATGTTGGCTCTTTGCTCTGTTCCTACCTAGAATGTCTAGGATTTTTTCCTGGTTGTGGGATAGGTAGAATCTGCTCCGTCCTACCACGCCGCCATCTTGGAATCCCTATATACTTCTTTATCCATTTATTTATGGATGGATAGTTAAGTTGCTTCCACATATTGGTTATTGTAAATAATGCTGCAATGAATAATATGCAATAAAGGTGCATATGCCTCTTGGAATTAGTGTTTTGCATTTCTTTAGATAAGTATCCAGAAATGGAATTACTGGTTCATTCTTTCTCTCTTGTTACAGCCTATGTTTTAAAATATATATTTTTTGATATATATACTGCTACCTCAGCTATTTTTTCATTAGCATAATTTTTTTTCTTCTTTTACTTTCAGTCTGTATTGTCTTTCAAACCAAAGTGGCAGGATAGGTAAAGGTCTTGTTATATTAGCCACTTGGCCACCCTGTGTTTTTTTATTAGAACATTTAATCCACTTACATTCAGAGTAATTGTTGATAGGTATGTAGTCATTGTTGTTTTATTATTTCTACCTTTTAGTGTTTTTCTCTTCTTCTTAAAGAAGTCCCCTTAACAGCTTTTGTAATACTGGTTTGATGGTGATTAATGCCTTTAGATTTTTCTTATATATGAAGCTGTTTATCTGCCCTTCAATTCTGTTAGTTTTGCTGGGAGAGTAATCTTGGTTGTATGTTCTTGCTTCTCATCCCTTTGAATATTTCTTGCCAATCTCTTCTTTCTTGCAAAGTTTCTGTTAAGATATCAGCTGACACTCTTATGAGAGAAAACTTGTAAGTACCTAACTGCTTTTTTCTTCCTGCTTTTAATATTCGCTCTTTTTCTTTAACCTTTGGCATTTTAATTATTGTGTGTTAGTTTTGGCATTTTTGAGCTTATCTTGTTTGGAACTATCTTCCCTTCATGGATGTGTGTGTGACTATTTCCTTTTTCAAATTAGGAAAATTTTTCATCATTATTTTTTTAAATAGGTTTTCAATTCATTTCTGTCTCTCTTCTCCTTCTGGTACTCCTATGATGGAAATGTTGTTGTCCTAGATTTTTTTCCCAGAGGCCTCTTAAACTATCCCTATTTTCTTTTTGCTGTCCAGTTTGTGTGTTTTTTATTACCCTGTCTTCCTGCTGATTGCTGATATGCAATTGCTGATATGATATTACACTTTACCTACTTTATTGTTGATATTCTCTTATGTATTTTGATTGTAGTTATTTTATTCTAAATATCTGACTGGTTATTTTTATTTTTTTTACCTCCAGTTTTTTGTTTCTTATCTCTCTGTTGAAGTTCTCACTGAAGTCACTGAACATTTTTATAACTAGTGCTTCAAACTCTGCATCTGGTACATTGCTTGTCTGAATATTATTTAGCACTTTTTCTGGAGTTTTATTCCACTCTTTTATTTGGGATATGTTTCTTTGTCTCCTCATTTTCCTGACCCCCTGTGCTTTTTTTCTATGTATTAGGTAGGTTTGCTACATCTCTCAGTCTTGTTAGAGTAGACTTCTGTCATAGGAGTTGAAGTCTTCTTGGTCACCTGAGCCAGATATTCCAGGTGTGTCCCTTGTGTGGGTTGTATGTTTTCACCTTTGGTAGTTAAACCTTCATTCTGTTGGCATTTCAATGACAGGGGTTGCCACACAGGCTGATTAATTGTGAGGAATGGCCTTGATTAAAGCAGAGATGCTGTTGTGCAGTTGCTGAATCCATAGAGTAGGATTCACTTTATTGGGGATCCCGTGCCTGCTGCACCGGCTTCTTGGATATGCTATTTGTGGAGGTGGTTGGGAGGTCTCTGGTGTCATCTGAATCTAGCCACCTGGTGTGCTTATTTTGGTGCCTTTTAGGAAAGTCTAAATGCAGGTCAAGATTGGCCACTGCCTGTGCCCAGCCCAGGGTCAGCTGGTGTGAGCTACAAAGTGATCTGCAGAAGGATATCACTTGTTCTGGGCTTGGAGATGCCTGGGAGAAGCTAAGCTGAGAACCAAAGTGGCCTGCCCATAGTTCTGGACTTGGAGCCACTTAGTAAGAGATATAGACCATGGTGAAGCCAGATTCTACTTCTCTGGGGTTCGTGAACATTTGAGAAATTTTAGGAAAGTCCCCACTGTAACCTAGACAGTCAGTTTGTATGGAAAAGCCAATGGAAGGGGTTCAGGTTAATGCACAAGCTGTGTGGGGTGAAGTCTCAGCAAATCACCAAAGTGAGACAAACATAGTTAGTTCAGCCAGGTTGATAGAGATTCAAACTTGGAGTGGGCCTGCACCTGCTGGCTGAGTGGGGTTTGGTATTAACCAAGAAACAATGTCATCTATCAGCACTTCTGTCTGAGAGAAAGCTGCCCTTCCAAACCTTGCCCTGAATCCAGACAATTCAGTTTCTTTACATATGTCCAGGTGCTTTTTCAGATGCTTCCTTGACAATGGAGCTCACAGTGAATGAGTCCATCTTCAGTGAATACATCTTTGTGAGGACTCTAAGAGTACCTGAGACTCCAGGAACCTTCCATATGACTAAGCCACAATCCCTGCTGGTTTTTACAGCCATATATTATGGGAACTTCTTTTTCTGATACTGGAGCATTTGTGGGGCTAGGATCCCATGATCCTCAGTGGGGGATATCTCCATCAGCTGAGATATATTTCCCATTTTTTACTCAGCACTCTGATGGTATGGGGCTTGCCTGTTCTGGGTCTCCATCCTTCTCATTAGTCTCAACATGGCTTTTTATGTATATCTGTAGTTATAAGATTGCTGTTTATCTAGTCCTTAGGTGGTTCTCAATGATGGTTTTTCTGTAGTACAGTTGTAATTTTGATGTGTTCATGGGAGGAGGCAAGCCCAGCTTTTACTCACAGCACCTACTTGACTGAAAGTCTAAAACTGTTTTTTGATTGGTTATAAGGATTATGAATATATTCTGGATGTCAATTCCTTCCTGGTTATACTATAGTAGATATGTTTTTTTAGTCTGTGGCTTGTTTTTTCTTTTTTCTTTAAAACAAATTTTAAACTTTGATATAGACAAATTTTTCAATTATTCTTTCTGAGTTGTGTTTTAAATATCTTGTCTACAAAATTTTTGTACCCTTGCTGAAGATATTTTACATATTACTTTTTAATAGCATAAATTTTAATTTACACATTTAAATAAAATTATCTTTATGCTTATTCTTGTATATATAACAAGGTCATGATCAAATCTTTTTATACCAACTTAACCCAATATTACTTATTAAGTAATAACTGCTTTCCAAAATGATTGTAATGCACTATGTTGTGATAAATACTTGAGTATTTTTCTATGTACTATCCTCCATTTTATTTCTCTGTTAAATATGTTTGCAAGTTACACACTGCTTTACCCCCATGTTTAAAATAATCATTAATATCCAAAGGCATATGTTCCTACTCCCTTCCTTGAGAATTTTATTTGCTATTTACAGGGCATCATGTGAATCTAAAGAACTGTTTTCTGGTTTTGTGAATCATGTACACATTTTTACTAAAATTGCATTTATATTTATTTTATATTATTATTGTATATATTTTTTATTTTTATGGTTGACGCTATTGTGGATGTCCCCATTTCTAACACTTTGCCCCTCTCCTTTCAGTACCCACTCCTCCTTTCCTTTGACCATCACCACAGAGTTATCTGTGTTCATGGGCTGTACATATGTATTCTTTGGATAATCCCTTCATTCTATTTCATCCAGTCCCATATCCACACTCTCCTCTGATGACTCAGCCTGCTCCATGTATCCATGCTTCTGTTTTCATTTGATTTTTCAGTTTATTTTGTTCATTTTATTCCACATATAAGTAAGTTTGGTTCTTATTTCTCAAGATGGGTGAGTCTATTTGGGGTCTTTTTGGTTCCATACAAAGTTTTGAAATATCTGTTTTAGGTATGTGAAATATGTCATTGGTATTTTAATATGAATTGCATTGAATATGTAGATTGCTTTGGGTAGTATGGACATTTTAATGTTAATTCTTCCAATACATGAACACAGCATGTGTTTCAACTTGTTATTTTTATTAAATCATTTTTATTGTTATGTTGTCCCAATTTTTCCCCCTTTGCCCTCGTCTGCCCATCCCATCCCTTGCTCCCTACCTTCCTCAATTTCTTTCTTTAATGTTTTGTAGTTTTCCAAGTATAGGTCTTTTACCTCAGTAGTTAAATTTATTCTTAAATAACTTATTCTTGTTGTTGTTGCAATAGTAAATGGTGCTGTTTTCTTGGTTTCTCTTTCTGATAGTTCACTGCTGATGTATAAAAATGCCACTGATTTCTGGACAGTAATTTTGTATACTGCTACTTTTCTGAATTCATTTATTAGTTTTATTAGCTTTTGGTGGAGTCTCTAGAGTTTTCTGTGTACAATAGCATGTCATCTGCAAATAATGAGATTTACTTCTTCCTTTCCAATTTGAATGTCTTTTATTTCTTCTCTTTGTTTGATTGCTGTGGCTAGGACTTTCAGTGCTATGTTGAATAAAAGAGTTGAAAGTGGATACCCCTGTCTTATTCCCAATCTTAAGAGAATCACTTACATTTTTTGCCTATTGTGTATGATATTGGCTGTGGGTTTGTCATATGTGCACTTTCTTGTGTTGAGGTATATTCCTTCTGTTCCCATTTTGATGAGAGTTTTTATCACACTGGGTGCTGGAATTTATCAAAAGATTCTTCTGCATTTATTGATATGCTTATGTTTTCATCTTTCATTTTTTATGGTGTATCATATTTACTGGTTTGTGAGTATTGTACCAAAATTGCATCCTTGAAATACATCCTAGATGATCATGGTGTATGACCTTTTAATGTATTGCTGGATTAGGCTATTTGCTAATATTTTGTTGAGGATTTTAACATTTAAGTTCATCAGGAATATTGGCCTATGATTTATTCTTGGTAGTGTCTTCTTCTGTTTTGAAATTAGGAAAATGCTGGCCTTATATAATGCTGGCATTATAAAATGCTCACTTATAAAATGAGTGTGGCAGTTTTATCTTCTCTTGAATTATTTAGAATAGTTTGAGAAATATGGATGTTAGTTCTTTGAATGTTTGGTAAAATTCACCTGTGAAACCACTTGGTCCATGACATCCATTGTTGAGAGTTTTTTTGATTACTGCTTCAATTTTACTAGTTGTAATCTCTCTATTCAGTTTCTCTGATTCTAATTCAGCTTTGGAAGATAGTATTTTTCTAGGAATTTATTGGTTTCTCCAAGATTATTCAATTTGTTGGAATACAGTTGTTTGTAATTTTTTAAAACAATCTTATGCATTTCTTTGGTGGTGGTGTTACTTCTGTTTCTTTTTTATTTTATTTATTTGGGTCTTCTCTCTTTTTTCTTGATGAGCCTGGTTAAATATTTGTCCATGTTGTTTATCTTTTCAAAGAAGCAGCTCTTGATTTAATTGATCTTTTGTATGTTTTTTTAAGATTCTATTTTGTTTTTTTTCTGCTCTAATCTTTATTATTTTCTTATTTGTACTCACTTGGAGACTTTGTTTTTCTGATTTCTTGGAGTGTGACATTACATTGTTTGAGTTTTTTCTTATTTCCTCAGGTTGGCCTGTAATGCCATGAATTTTTTACTTAGGACTGCTTTCACTGTGTCCCATAGATAATGGGGTTGTTGAAACATTTTCAATTTGTTTTAAGGTAACTTTTGAATTCTTTCTTGATCTCATTGATAATCCATTCATGATTAAGTAACATGTTAGTTAGCCTCCAAGAATTTGTGGGTTTTTTTTCATATTTTTCTTATGGTTGATTTATAATTTCATACCATTATGGCCACAGAAGGTGTGTGATATTATTTCAATCTTCTTATTTTTTTAATTGCCACCTGAGGATATGTTTTTATTGATTTTAGAGACAGGTAAGAGGACTTCCAGCCAAGATGGAGGCATAGGTAGATGCACTGTGCCTCCTCGCACAACCAAGATAGGGACAACAATTTAGAAACAAAATAACAACCAGAACTGACACAAAATTGAAGTGCATGGAAGTCAGACACCCAAGGATTTAAAAATAGACACGTTCATCCAGACCAGTAGGAGTGGCCGGGCCAGGGACGCTGAGCGGAAAGTGGAGCAACCAGGGCAGCGCGCAAGTCCGCAGCAGGCAGACCCTAGGCACACAAGTGGCAGTAGCTGGTGGGCCCCAGCCAGGGGGTGGTGACCGGCAGATTCAGAGAGGCAGCCATTGTGAAGCAAGGCACTGCGTGCATCTCAGGGTCCCAGCACCGGAAACAGAGCTTTTGGGTCACTGAAAAGGAAGGTCCTGTGGGGTGCACAGGCCCACCCACACCGGAATTGGTGCCAGAGGGACCCAGTTAGCTTGTAGAAAGTGGCGGAGGAGTCTGGGGTCCTACAAAGAGCGGAGGAAGCACCATTGTTCCTTCTCGGACCCCGCCCCCACATACAGCGTCACAACCCAGCCACTGAGGTGTCCATCCCTGGTGAATTCCTAAGGCCCCGCCCCTCACTACAGGAGCTCAACAAGACAAAAAAAAAACAGCAAAAAGATGGCTCAAAGAGAAGAAGAATTGAAAGCCCCAGAACCCATCCTTTTAAGCAACCAAGAGATAGCCAGCCTATCAGATGCACAGTTCAAAGCACTGGTGATCAGGATACTCACAGAATGAGTTGATTCTGGTTGCAAATTAGATGAAAAAATGCAGGCTACAATAAGTTTAATGAAGAAAAATGCACAGGGAATCAATAGTGATAGAATGAAAGATGGGTCTCACATCATTGGAGTGGACCAGAAGGAAGAAAAAAGTATACAACCAGAAAAGAATGAAGAAATAAGAATTCAAAAAAATGAGGAGAGGCTTAGGAACTTCCGGGACATCTTTAAACTTTCCAACATCTGAATTATAGGGGTATCAGAAGGGGAAGTGGAAAACTTATTTGAACAAATAATAAAGGAGAACTTCCCCAATCTGGCAAAGG
>JAPYXV010004832.1:0-11042 GCA_028533065.1 Trachops cirrhosus
TTTCAGGGGAGAAGGGAAGGGTTTACAGGAACAAGTATAGAGGACACATGGACAAAACTAGGGGGATTGGAAAGGGGAGGGAGGAGGGGAGGAATGGGTGGGTAGGCTGGAATGGGAATAAAGGATAGAAACTGTAATGAATAAAAAATAAAAAATAAATTCAATGAAATATTTCACCAAAAACTGACAATTCCAAGCTACCCCTTACACTGCCCCTGTACTAGTTCTAGGGAACAAACATGGCCCATCCCAGTTGCCCAAACTACAACTCCTGTCTCCAGCTGTATTGATGGTATTCTGGATGTGTCATCCCTGCCCATGCTCATGTCCACATAACAGTTCCCATGTTCAGCCCTGAACTGAATCTCACTGATCCCTTTCCAGCCTTTCAGTCTGTCACCTGGTTCTCCTCTGTGATGTACACCCCAGATGTCCCTAGTTCATTGACCTTGGCTCTCAGTCACCCCTCATAGCTTGCTTTCCACCCCAACAAAGGCCACACAACTAGAGGGGGCTTCTGCCAGGACCTATAGGGTTTATGTGTCAGATTCCTGGGGTTTCCCAGGAAGCTGGGGCTGATTCAGGTTGGGGGAGAACTTGGGCCTCCGTCTCCCTGTTGGTACTGGTGAGCTAGGGGAGTGTCCAAGTCCTGGCTGGCTCTACTCCCTTGGGCCCTGGGGGTTACCACAAGGATGGCCCAGGCTGGCTACTGGTGTTATTGGCTAATAGGAGGAACTTGGCACGGTTTCAGCAGGTCACTCACTTCTCCATAACCTGATGTTGGACTGAGCTGGCAGTCTGAGTGTGGCCTGGGCCTTGAATCTCTGAAACATGAGTTCTTTCATGGAGAGAGGGAGCATCAGTTTTTTTCCTGAAATTTTCACAAATACCCTTGACTCAGCAGAGTTTAAGAAGCCCTCAGTGATTGACAGACTCATCCTCCACCACAAATAAAAAAATAACCCAGGTCTGGTACAGGCCCCTGGCAGGATAGATCTACCACACTTTGGAGATACGTTGCTGACAAGGGAGACATGGACTATATGTCCTCATATGTCACACAACCAGGAGCTGAGCCATTGTAGCCCATCTGGTCACATACCACTGCCCCCTCACCATATATTCCCCACTCCAGACCCTGGTCAGTCCACCTGAGCTGCCTTCCTCATTTCTTCCCAACCACTAACTACATCTCTGCCAATTCTGTTGATGTGTCTGTCTTTCTGAGAACCTCCAGTTCCCCATCAATGAAGACCTGCAGCCCTTCAAGCCCCTAGATTGGGGTCATTTCTACTGACCAAGGTCAAACCTACAGAAGTCAGACCTGCCTCCATGCTATCCCACACCCCTATCCCTGCACCAGCTGGGTCAGACCCACCCCAGCCCACTAGGAGCCCTTGGGCAAGCCCTCTTGATTCCCATTTCCCCATGAGTAATTGAGCCCATGTGTGTTTACATGATGACAGAGCCCAACCAGGCACTTCAGTATCAAGGGCCATGCTGAGCTGTGGACACAGGGTGGAACATTACTGTTGCTGTGGACTGGGGAGGCGTCCCTTGTTCTATGCAGTAGAGGCTTCTAACGAAAGAGTGGCCATCAAACACCATCTTGTGAGACTCTCTCATTCTGGTGTCTCTGAGTCTCAGGGAGGATGGGGTCCAGTCCTGGGTCCTGCTCCTAACTCTTCATCCTGAGGGTGTCACCTGAGTCCTTCTCTGGTGCACCCTAGCTTTATGGTGGTGGGTTTGGAGAGAGCAGGCAAGACCTGGGCACCTTTGTCCATGCCCTGGGTCTTTTCAGAGTGCTGGGAACTCAAGGGAGCCACTGTGACACACCTACATGCACCATCTGCCCTTCCCTGAGACTGTACTTGGATTCCATCTCCACCTTCACAGACCATTACCACCCCCTTAAATGCTCTGTGGGCTCCAGATTCCCTCAAACCCCTTTTCTTCCCACCCTTACCAACTGCCCCCAGGCTGGAGCCCAGGGACACATGAACCACGTTAGCAGATTCAGCCCTATGCTGTCTTCTTCTGCACTCTGCCACAGCATACCAGAGCCCACAGCTTACCCTGATCCCCAGAATGGAGCTCCAGGCCCTGGACCCTTTACCACTGGCAGCTGTCCCAAGATTTACTCCTGGAAGAGACCTGTCTGCTGGTGGTGTCCTGCCCTGCAGGGGTGACCCTCAAAACTGGTGCCTTAATCCTATGACCAGGCAGCTCAGGTGTGGTCATGTGAAGTGTGAGAGCAAGTTCAGGGGGCTACTCAAGCAGCCTCTTTGTCCTGTGGCTCTGGGTCCAGCCTGGCCTGCCCTAAGGCCCTACCCTCAGATGTGTGACAACTATTGATCTTTGTTCCAGGCTCCTCTTAGCTCCTGGGTCCTCTGGCCTTGGTGGTGGCCTTCTCAGCAGCCTCTGAGTCCCCAGGGGACTGCCTCATTCCTGGTCTCTTCCCAGGGACTTGAAGTTCACACCTGCTCATCACAGCTCTGTAACTCTTCCTTATAGAACCTTGTGTTCAGCAGGTGTGGGCTGAGACTGGGCCAGGAAGCTGGGCTCTTAAGTGGCCTTCATGTGGTCCTTGACCAGTTGGTTCTCATCACAGGAGCATTTGGAAAGGACAGGTGCTATCACAGAGATGAGGTATGAATGGCTTTTGGATGTGCAATACTCTGCAACACCCAGGAGTGATACCGTGTTTTGCCCTTGCTTAAGATATCTGGAAAGGCCTCACAGAGATCCGGGGGTATAGAACAAGGGAAGAGCAGGTGCAAGGTTATAGGTGTATGGCCAATTTCCACAGAGTTGGAGAGTGTCTGCTTAGTGTGGCTGAAGTACCAGTGTCCTGCAGGTAGAGACATAAGGTTTGTGGGCAGCAAAGCCATGCTAGGATGTTTGAAGGCTTTAAGGGGACTGTGTAAGTGTGCTTGTGCGTTCAGTAGATTAATGAGAGTGCAGAGGAAAGGTTGGCAGGCAGACATAAAGCTGGCTGGCTCTTTGGGGTCTGAGGCAGATCAAAAGCTTGGCTCTGCCCACTTGGGGTTGGGCAGTTCCTCCTGCTCTTCCCCCTGTTGCTCTCACCCATTATTTTCTGATGAGACTGGGCCTGGCCTTCAGCCTCTGGGGAAAGACTGACCTGAAGTTCTCCTCTTAGCAGGAACTGCAAGGACACTGTTTCTGTCTCCACCACGGAGTCAGGCAGGGAATGGAGCAGCCATGGGACATGCCCTGAGAGAGGGACAATGAACCTTCACACTGGATATTCATGAAACACACATACATGAAAACAACAGCTGGTATAGCAATAGCCACCATCCAGTCATGCCTGACCGTACCCTCTGAGGGGACCCTGGAGTGGACCCCACCAGCAGCACTGCCTGCTCCCTCCTCAGCTGTCAGGAGTGGCTTGGGGATGGTGGTATCTAAAAGTGCTGGTTACCATGGCCACAGTAGGGTTCTGAGGCTGTTATCTGGTTCCTGCCTCAGCCAATCGGTGGTGGGAATCCCAGCTTCAGCCTAAAGGCACTTTTCTTCCTCCCAGACATACAGTGATCAAGAGTGGGGAGTTGTTTCCTGGAGGGGCTGAGAGTGCTCAGACAGATGACCAACTATATCATGATAGATCATGAAATAGTGGGGCACCAGCAGGCACACAGAGCCAGAGAGGTGCGGTAAGCCAGGTGGGTGGGCAGACAGATGGAGATGAATGGACAGACAGGTGGACATGCTTCCTCCTGCCCTTTGTTCTTATAGCTAAGGCCCTGTCCTCAGTGCACCCCGCCCTTTGCACCTTCACATGGTCATACACATACACCCATATCCTCACCTTAAGACCCTCTCCTCAAATGTCCCAAAGAAGGGTCATGGAAAAAGACAAAGGCAGAATGAGTCTACTGCACCATGGCCCCCAGAATCTCTCCCCTGGTCTTTCACATTAGATTTCATATGGAGGCAGCATCAAATACTCCCAGCTGGCCAGAGCCTTGGCATGATGGACACCTGTCCTCCCCCAGCCATGACTCCTAGGACTAGGCAACAAGCCATGTCAAGTTAGTAAAGTTTAAGGAGCTTTTTTTAGAAGAAAAAAAGTATCGAAAATAAAATGGAAAAAACATCCACCTATAATGCAAAGCAGCTAGCTCAAGATGAATCAGAGGCACCAAATCCAATTACCTGGGGCTTCAGAGGACAGGACCTAAAAGACAGCCATGATTAAGAGCTTGTAAATGAAGTGTCCTTTGGAGATCAAAGAGGGACATTCTGTGTGTGTGCATGTAAGAACATGCACCATGGGGTAACTGCAGTGGGGCCATGAGCTGCAGCATGGTGGAGCCTAGAGTGTCGCCTGACTTCCATGGTCACCCTCCATGTTACTGTGTCTCCTGAGACTCCTGAGATGGAGTGTGCTGCTATTAGTGCTTACATACTTGCTGCCATGCTAGTGCTTTTCTGTTGGCCTCAGGACCTGACCCTTGATTCATGGGGGCCATCAGGGATGTGAGGGCTGTATCATGACTGCTGGTGAGTTGTCCATGCAGGAGACACAGAATGAGGAGGAACCATCAGGACAGGATAACATATAGTAATAGTATTAGAAGGGGACAGTTATGCCAGGTATCATGTAAGCAGTCCTGGACACTGAGGCAGTGTGGACAGGGAGCAGGTGAGAGGAGGCTGTGTGTTGAGGGTATGCAAACTACAGAGATGTATGAGAAAGGTGTGTGTGGCCTAGGCCATGAAAGCAGGTGTTTCAGAAGGAGGTGCTAGCAGAGTATAGAAGGGCCATTTACATTGGGAGGAAGAGTGCTTTGTTTGGTTCAGAAATGGCAGACTCTTGCTCTAGGGGAGTGGAAGGGTATAAGGAAGAGTAAGAATTCTGAGAAGAGGTGGTGTTCCCTTCTAAATGAGGCTAGGGTCTGTGGCTGATAGTTTTGGATGATGCTGGGTGCATGCTGAGGTTTGTGAGATTGGGGCAAGTTTCTAGGTGTGGGTGAGATGTAGAGTAGCTTCTGGGGCAAGACAACATGTGCAGGGAGATTCTGGAGAGACATTAGACAATGGAGTGTCCCTTTCCCCTACCCCTGGCAAAAAGTAGGAATGAGTGAGTCTAAAACCCAAGGAAGTCATTCCTTCTGAGGCAGAGGTGCCTTAGGCTAGGTTCAGGCTGTTATTTGGCTTACCTGAGTGGCTGAACAGGCTGAGTGGCTCTTTCAGTTTGATGCTTTGTCCCCAAAACTCTCTTAGTGTGCGTCTCAGATTCTACTTCTACACCACATTTTGGAATTCAGTCCAGCATGAAACCTAAGCTGTATGTCCAGGGCAGTCAAACTTAGTTCAGCACTGAGGATAATAGAAAAATGAAATAAATCAGTTTTCTGAGGATTTTTCTCAGTCCATCTCTCAGATTTATAAAGAGTTCTTATTGTGTATCTTGGCACTTCCTTTTTGCTCACATTTATGTTCTTTGCTTCTCAGGAAGAGTCTGAGGTATATTTGGACCCACAGGCCCTGTTTTGGAGAACACACACAGTCTAAACCTGGCCTCCCAGGATAGCAGTATTGGGTTAACTTTTAAGAACTTCTACTCAGGAACAAGGGTGGGAACCCCAGCTAGTGTGGCTCAGTGGATTGGGGGCCAGCATGCAAACCTAAGGGTTGTAGGTTCGATTCCTAGTCGGGGCACATGCCTGGGTTATGGGCCAGGTCCTCAGTAGGGGAGCGTGTGAGAGGCAACCACACATTGATCTTTCTCTCCCTCTCTCCTTCCCCTCCCATCTTTCTAAAAATAAATTAAAAAGTAAAATTTTAAAACAGGAGCAAGGATGGGAAAGCACTATTTTAAAAATAGTGTTTCTGTTTGTTTTTCAGCAGGTGTTGGTATTCCTTGGATTTTTCATTTCAGAAAAGGAAAGTGGATTTTTTTTTTGTGATACTTTGGTTGTTTAGAATATAGGTGGTGAGGGAATGGATTACATGTAAAATGGTCGCCCTTAACCTTTTAAGAGTTTACTTAATGGACAGTTGGGAAAATAGCAGAGTCATGTTGTATTACTTCCATTTTCTGCATAAACCAAAAGGTCAAAAGTTGTATTTGAGTTAAATAAATATACACACAATTGTAGCATCAAGCTGACTGCCATAGTACCCAAGGGGTATGTCTTGGCTCTGACCAAAGGAGATTTTAAATGTGGTATTAAAGTTGTGTGTTCCTTTTATGGAATCCCTTTATTGATGATGGTTATATGCTATTGGACACACTCAGTGCTTGTGGACATTTGACTCTAACCTGAATTAATATAACTGCTTTATGTATGCTTATGTACATGTGTATACACTAAATACTTTGTGTGTTTCTCGGTGGAAACCTGGAGGTTGTGGGAATTAGAACACATTTCAATAATGTCAGTAATTTAGGGAGATGTTCATGTGCTTCCAGAGCACCAAAGGTCTCTGTAAGTTGACAATCAAAAATACATGTGAATTATAAGGAATGCTTCTGAGCAATGAAAAGTAGTTGAAAATGATTAGGGGAGTATGTTCACATGTGAATTTTAAAAAAGGAGCAAGGATGTGAAAGCATTACATTAGTCTTAAAACAGCCCCAGTTTGGTAATAAAGGGCTAGATCTTTTTTTAAGGTTTTATTTTTATTTATTTTTAGAGAGAGGAGAAGAGAGGGGGGAAGAGAGGGAGAGAAACGTCAATCAGTTGCCTCTTACACACTCCCAACTGGGGATCTGGCCCACAACGCAGGCATGTGCCTTGATTGGGAATTGAACTGGCAACTTTTCAATTCACAGGCCAGTGCTCAATCCACTGAACCACACCAACTAGGGCTGGATCTTGAATTTACTGCTATTTCTATAGCGTAGTAATTCAACATCTATAAAGAGGTGACATTTGGCATCTGTGGCAAGTGTCACTTTCTTTATGAATTAAAAATTTATTGGTGTCATTTGGTTGCCAGACCTTGTGCTGGGTGCTGTGGGTCTTGCAGAAAATGTTTAAATCAGGCCACTACAGATAATTTATGTGGAAGTGACAGCATATTAAGAGAAAGTGATTCATAATTAGCTTTCCACTTGAATACAATAGCTTGGTTTTTTCTTAAGCCCAGGAAACTACAGTGTATCTCTAAGGATAAGGTTCCTGAGATGGATTCCTGGACAAGAAGACATTAGATATCCGAAAGCTGGTACATTGCTGAGATACAACAGGTACTCAGTTCATGTTGATGGTGCTCAAAGAAAGCAACTTTGCAGCTAAAGTGGTTCATGAGTAGCAGAATGCCACAGACCATGGGCCTTGATCTTAAGAAATAGGCTGTTTCTGTTTAGGCTGAAATTACAGCCTGCCCAGTAATTTTCATAAAAAGTCATTAGTTACAGAAATGTCATTTGGTGCACATAATTGTGACCCAGACTCCATTTCTGGATACTTTTCACTTCTAGCTGTCAGCAGCTGCTGGCAGGTGAAGTGTGTACAATGTGAGAATGTAAGTGTTGGGGGTGGATTACATGTAGGCCAGGGCACAGAGTGTGGAGTGATGACCAGGGAGAGCTACTCTTTGCATTTGTACCAGATTTCAGGCTTTTATTTCTGCCTTGTTCAGTGATCCAGGCATTTTGGACTTGACATGCTTGTCTTCAGACCACTTCTAAGACCACTTACATCATGGTTGGCTGTATTGCAATCACACTCTTAACCAGGTTGGGAGACATAGCCTGAGCTTATGAGCTCTAAGATCCTCTGTAGGATGTGGCAGGGAGGACTGAAGACCATGGTAGAGTGGTGATCCAAGATAATCTTCCTCTTACCCAAGGCAGACTTATAGCAACAGCTACAAGGAACCCATGATTTTCTGACTTCTATGAGGGTGGGTGGCTTGGTTTTCAGCTTACAGGGTTTCATCATGTGAGCTATATGCTTCCTTAGATAAAGGTTATAATTATATTAGTTTCCATTTTTTCCCATACCTTCTCTGTTCTTCAGAGTACCCAATGGCCATTTGCCATCAGTAAGATACTTTCCTTATCAGAAAAGTTTTAAAGGTCAAGCACAGCTTTCTGATGGGAACATTTCTAAGACTGTCCACATTGGTGACATGAAAAGGCTTCTGTACATGTGCACATGAGTAGTGTCCTTTGATCACTCGCTTGAAGATGTTGAAGGTGGCCCACATTTAACAACTCTTTTAGGCACCTGTTGAGGGTGAGAGGAACAACTCACTGTGTGTTTGCACACATTGTGAGGCATACCAATTATGGAGTGGTGTGGTAGGAAGAAAGTACCATGGCTGTGGACCTAGAGAATGATGAAAACAGACACACCACCCACCTGATGGTGTGTGATGTGCTGTCTTTTCAGTATCTGAGTCTTACAGCAACCCTGAAAGGCAGGTAGAATGGTCATCCTTATCTCACATGTAAAGGATCAGTTTCCACCCAAGTCTGTACAACTAGGTGGACTATAAACACCTTTCTTATCCAGTCTTCCTGCCTTCCTGGAGCTTGCATAGGACTGGTCACTCAGCTCTGTAGCTGAGGTGGGAGATCTCCAGGCTGCTGGTCTCTGTGATGTTTTCACAGAACAACACCTGCGGGGTGTGGTGCTTTCCATTTTCTGGGCATTTATTTTACCTCCTGAGGCATTCCTGTAGTTGTAAAAGTTTCCAGAAATTGTTTTACTGTAGCACAAACCTTGTGATGAAAGATTGCAAATTTAAACTGATTTCCAGCTTTGAGTTCAAGTGGGAGGGCATCATTGAGAGTCTTGTATTGAGAACATCTCTGTATTCATATTTTCATGAACCTATCTTTCCTAATCCTTGTCCTCTTAATGGTTTCAACAGGGCAGATTGAATCACTTTGAAATAAAGTACTGATGTATTAGGATCCAACACTCATCGTTCTTCAATATTCAAGAGCAGGGTTTCTCCTTAGGCCTTGGAGCAAGTTTCACTGGAGATGTCCCCAGTCCCCCAGTGTCTGGCAAAGAGGGTGAACTGGTATGCATGGACCCTGAGCCAATCAGCCACAGCTTCTGCTCCAGGAATGGTGTTGTGATTAAAAGCCAGACTTCAACAGCCACTCCAAGGCACCCAGATCTGGACCTGAGATATGAGTCTGAGGGCAGTGTTTCACCCGCTCCATCATACTTGAAGTGGGCTGAGTCACTGCACTCCTTACTAGATTATCAAAAGAGAATAAACCTGTTTAGGACTTTCCTGAAGCAGGAGGACTATGTTGATATGCTGGACTTCTGGTTTGCCTACAGTGTGTTAAGGAAACTAGAGTCCTGTGATTTGAATGAGGAAAAGAGGCTGAAGCTGGCCATAGCTATTTACCAACAGTACATCCTTGATAACAATGGCATTGTGTTCCAAGCCAGTCATCAAGAGTTTCATAAATGACTGCATTGTGAAGCAGCTGATCAATACTGCCATGTTTTACAAAGCCCAAATGGAAATCCAATCCACCATGCGGGAGAACACCTACCCCTTGCTCATCAAGTCTGATATTTATTTGGAATATCTGAGAACAGGCTCAGAGAGTCTGAAGCTTTGTAGTGACCAGAGCTCTGGGTCAGGAACAGGGTAAGCCATACCTGGATGTCTGCCCACTTTGAATGAAGATGAGGAATGGAAATGTGATCAAGATATAGATGAAGATGATAGCAAAGAGCCTTCTCCCTCTGGCAGGGTGACACAAGCTGCTTCTAGAGATAGCTTTCCCACGTCTCCCAGGTCTTATGTAGTAGGTTTCCTGTAAGGTCCAGTGGCACAGTCTCCTCCAACACCCAAGCTGGGCACTGCAGTTGTGCCCTCCATGTGGGCTGTATACACCCTCCTGCAGTAGTTGAGCCTTGATTGCTATTGGCACCTCAATGGCAGGGTGCAAAGACTGGCTGCAAGGACTGGCGGAGATTACCATGGTAAATCAGCTGTGTAGGGGCCAACCCTACAAAGCAGGACTTACATCAGCAGGACTCTGGTGCCGGCCAAGTCCACCCCTTGTGAAAGTGATTGGGTGGTGTTTCAATATGATCTGAAGCTGTCCACTGGGTATGCTGGTTCTGGGTCTACCCAGGAGGTGAAGGCCAAGGTCAGCCTACCTGGCATGAGCTACAAGGATATCTGCAAATGGCTGCTACTTGTGTTGGGTTTGAAGGTTCCAAAAAGAAACCAGGCTGCAAAATGAGCCTGGCCACCACTAATTCCAGGCCTGAGGCCACTTAACAAGAGATAGGGGACATGTGAAAGCCAAATGCTGCTTTTTTTAAAAAAAAATATTTTAGGAAAGTACAAAGCATAAGCCAAGACAGGCCATTTGTATGAAAAACCACTGGAAATGGCTTGGGTGGACCCAGAAGTTGATTGGGAAAAGGTGTCAGGGAATCACCACAGTGGGGTGCACAAAGTAAGCCAGGTTGATGGAAACTCAGATGTGGAGCCCCCCTGTCAACTTTGTTGTGGGGAGGACTGAAAAAAGAAACAATGGTTTCTGCCAGCACTTCTGTCTGGGAGAAAGTTTCACCCATCCCGGGTCTTGCCATGATGCCAGAAAATTCAGTTCTTCCAAATATGTCCCAGACATGCTGCCTTAGCACTAGACCACAGAACAAGTGAGTCTGAGTAAGTCGGTGCACAAGACTTTTAAGATGAACTACCATTTGTTGAAGAGGCTATTTTTACAACATTTTTATGTTGCTGCCCCCTTTGTCAAATATTAATTGGCCGTAGAGACTTGGGTTTAGTTCTGGGCTCTCTATCCAGCTCCATTGGTCTATGTGTTTGTTCTTATGCCAGTACCAGGCTGTTTTGATTACAGTGGCCTTGTAATACAGTTTGGTATCAGGTATTGTGATCCCTCCTACTTTACTCTTCTTTCTCAAAATTGAAGCAGGTATTTGGGGTCATTTATTTATTTTTTAAATATTTTTATTTTAGGTTATTCAGTACAGTTTCTATCCTTTATTCCCATTCCAGCCCACCCACCCATTCCTCCCCTCCTCCCTCCCCTTTCCAACACCCCTAGT
>JAPYXV010004833.1:0-11042 GCA_028533065.1 Trachops cirrhosus
CCAGCAGTGGAATTGCTGGATCAAAGGGCAGGTCCATTTTTAGTTTTCTGAGGAAGTTCCATACTGTTTTCCACAGACCTATGGTTTTAAATACTATTAATGCTCCGATGACACTCTGATCTCCTAAGTCATATATCTAAAATAAATGTTTGACATCTTCACTTAGGTGTTTGACATCAAAAGACATCTCAAAATCTACGTGACCAAAACAAAACTCGCCCCACTTCTCTGAACTGTGGTACTTCCCATCTCAGTACATGCTCACCGCCGTCCACCAGGTTGCTCAATGCAAAAACCATGAATCATCTGAATCCTTCTTTCTCTCAATCCATCTGCATTTGTCAGGAAGTCCATCATTTCTCTCTGTTCCCACTGCCACCATCCTGATGCAAGCCAATCTCTCTCTCATGGCCAATGTATCCCCCTTAATTTCCCCAAAGTCTATTTTCTAAGAGAAGCCAAAGCAATCTTTTCAAAGTACAGATCTGATTGTGTTTCTTCCCTGCCTCTTAGAATGAAATCTAAACTCCCTAGATAGCCTCCAAGGCTCCGGGTGACCTGCTCAGCCTCCTCTCTGATTTCACTTCTGCTCAGTCTGGCCTCAAGTGCTGTGTTTCAGACACACTGGACTTCTCTTTTTTGGTATTTGCTGTTCATGCCAAACTCTGGACTACTTTTTAAAAAATACCACCTGTGGTCTCCATTTAAATGCTCTTACCCACTATCTTCTCACCACCAGCTCCTTCTCGTCCTCATTCAGGGCGCCATCTAAGCTAAGGCAGCTGCCCATCACTCTCATGGTACTTTCTTCATAGGAAATTAGGTTGTGCATTAATTTTTCCTTTTTACCATCTGCTTTTTCTTACACTGCAAACTACAGGAGAACAGGGCCATGTGGATCTGGATTACTGCTGGATTCCCAGGGTCTGGAGCAGTGATTAGCAAGCAGTAGGTGCTCCATGAATTATTTGCTGCATGAGTAAAGACAGCTTCTCAAAATTAAGTCACTTAGTCTGAACCATTATTTCAGAATTTAAAACTCTTAATAACAGGCCTGGAAAATATCTGACCACCATAGGCTAGTCACTTAATAACAGGGATCACTTTCCTCCAGAAGCAAACAACTAACTCCACCCCTGAACAACTTTGGTTATTCAAAAGCCCTTACTTCTTCTCAAGCTGAAGTCTCATTCATTTGCGGAGGCCTTAACGATCACGCTGAATACGTTTCTTATGTTTTACACAAGGCAGTGCTTCAGATATCTAAAGGTGGTGATTGTACCCTCTCAAGGCTGAACCATCCCCACGTTAACAGGTCTTCACAGAGCACGGCAGTGGGTCTTACCGCCGCTCCAAGACTGCCCTGCACCGCAGTGTAGTCGCACGCTTGGCTATCGACTAAGCCATGTGCGTGCAGCTCTGGTCCGGTTTATCACTTCTCATCTGGCTGGATCAGCTGACTTCCTTCCCAGGGAGCAAGACCTGACTGAAGTTACCCCTTTAACCCCTTCCAGTTCAAGCTCACACGCAATCTCCCCCTGAGGTGCCTTTCATACGACCCAGTGCTTACTGCCTCTGTCAGCTCAGTGCACAGTTGTCAGTTCTCCTTTTTCCCAGAAGTCCCGGCGCCGTTTAGCTTGGGGATACCTAACCTGCTCTGTTCTTCAGAGGAAGGCCTCCTGGCTGCCTTTCTCACACAAAGGTCCTGATTTCTCACTCAAAGGTCCTGATTTCCCACACGTGTAAATTAAAATGATAAGCTCTTTTAATCTCCACACAGGTAGCCTGAGATGGACAGGCATGACTTCCAACCAGTAGCGAGGAACTGAAGGAAGGGGAGGCCCCTCCGACTACCATCAGAACGGACAGGAAGCCAGACACGGTGGAGACAATGCTGGCGCACTGAGACAAACCAGAACAAGCCCTGATGCACCATTCCTACAGTCCTAGCCAGGGACAGCATGGCACCTCCACACTATTCACTTCCTTGCTCCTCTAAGAATAGCCAAAGAAAAGAAGAATTAATCCAAATCAGAATAGGCATTATTCTACACAGTGCACAGTGGCACTTTTTTAGAACCATCTATAATTTAATTTTATTCCCTCCTCCCCAAAACACATTGACATCTCATTCAAATCATTCGTGTAGAATAGTAATTGTTGGGAAGTTAATGATTAGATAAAGACACACAGTCGGTTCATCTGAAAACAGTGCTTACTTCCGCAATGTGTTAGCATTCTGGTAAAAAGGGCAGCCTTAACAAAGCAGGCTGAAGAATAACACCATCCTAACACTCTGACAGGGTGTTGCCCAAGGAATGCCCACAGGGCCAAAATACTGACCATAAGATGACTAGAATCATCCAGGGATGTGATTAGCTGAGTTTAGAAACAAAGAACAAAATAAAAAAAAATCTATAGGCTCAAATCTGTTACAGTGATTTTTTTTTAGTCTTATGTATATTCTGAGGAGTAATCATTTCTAATAAAACGACACAGTGGACTAGTCTACTAGTATTCTGTCTTTAACAAGTATAGCAAAGGAATCTGTGAGGAACCCAGATAGTCACCTTCTGTATCTACATCCATGTCCCCCCCTTAGTTCTTCCCAGCTCCTGAATAACATACTGCTATTTGCCTTTTACAAAACTAACCTAAACCGTATCCAGTCAGACTTTTTTAATAAACATACATTCCCTAAAAATGCAACAGTGCTGCCCAGTTCCAAACCTGTGAGACTTAGTCCCTGAGTCTCATTAATCTCATCTGGAACTGGATAGATTTAAAGCAAAAATAAGTATCTCTACCTTTTATAATCTTTATTTTGTTAATGTAATTGTGTGTATTACGTGCCTGAAGCAATAAGGAAAAATGCAGTTAAGTGTTATGTCTTCTATATATAATTATTTCTTATATTCATTCTAAATAATTCTAGCCTTTTAGCATCTATTCTTAAAGGAATGCTCCTTCCTCTCTCAATCACTAGAAACTGTCCTTTTATAAACTCCACCACGGTCAGTTAAGAATTGAAAGCAAACAGTGAAGTCAATTTAAAACTCGACTCACAGCACTGTGTGATCTTCTGGATGTTGGAAGAGATGCGCTGGGCCAGCTGAGTGGGGTCGCCGACGGTTCCTGGAGTGTAAGACATGGCTGCCCTGCTTGGTCAGTAATTTCATCAGACGTGGGTGGGCTGTGCAGTTTTCTAAGCAGTCACCTAAATAACGTAAGAGAAAAGTCACATAATTATATTTTTAAAGTTATTAGCTTACAGTTCCTAAACTGTCGATTTGGGAGGTTACAAGTACAAATGTAATTAACCTAAAGGGTTGAAATCTAACATCAAATAGTAAAACTCCCACGTCTGTCAAAAAAAAAAAAACCTGAACTTTAAAGGACAAAGTCAAGTTAAACATGTCTCAGTAAAATAAGGTTCACACTGTACATTCCCTTTGAACTTCTGTGATTTTTCTAAGGAAGAATTATTAAGTCCCTTTTCTATGTATAATTTTAACTGTTTATATATTTCATCTATAACTAAACTCTGGGCAACTAAAGGCAGGGCCCATATGCTATTTATCTTCCTCTTCCCAACATTTAAAACAATTTCTAACACAGGACAGGTATTTAAATATTTATTAAATGGAATACAGACTTCAGGCTATCCCCAGAAACTTCATTGCTATATCTACCTTAACACAGTAGGAATAGCTCAGAAACTTAAGAATGAATCTCTAACTTCAGAGATCAAAAAGGAGGTCAAATTTGAAAGAGTAAAGCCAACAAATAAGGACAAAAGGACAGCCCTGTGCTCATCACATCTACACCTTCCTGACAAAGCAAGAGCGACTCCTCCTCCCGAAGCCAGCATCAGGAGAGAAGGCTACGCTGGGATGCAGCTATGGGAAGGAGGCAAGGTGAAGTTCTTTTCTTCCTCTATCCACACCACACCATTCGGAGTGTGAAAAGAAAGAAGGGGAAGGGGTGTCCTGTGTACAGGAGTGTGCACCACAAGGAATGCCGACTACTCCTGCACCACCTTCTCACAGAGCGTGCAGTGAGCACTGCAAAGCTGTGAGTGGTCAATCTGTACGCCAAGTCTCCACGTCTGCCACAGGCCCAGCATTAAAGCGAGCACTGGGGGCTGCGAGCAAATAAAAGAACAAATGTAAAGAAGCTTCTGAAGTCACATTTGTTTCTTAGGAGAAAGGATAAGTTAACAATGTATAAAACAACAAAAGCAATAAAAATCACTAAAATAGTCAACAGTGAGTGACGGGGACTATGAAAAGGAAATATCACTATGGCCCTTGTCTAAAAAGAATTCATGTAACAGAAGCATAGGATACGAATACCTAGGCATGACTGGTAAGGAAAGCAACAAAGGCAAAGCAATAAAGCCTGGAGTGGACAGACCCAGAACACATGGACAAGACAAACACACTGTGTCATTGCCAAAGAACGAAGAGGTTCCTGGGCATCTCCAAGTCAGAGCACTCACAGCTTGGACAAGTGGGAGACAACACCAAAGGAAAGTGGGGGATGACTGAACATTCACTGCATGTCTGTGAAATGGAAAGGACTTCACATAGGATATCTAGTTCAATTTTCAAAATCTCCCCTTTAAAGTAGGTAGTAGCAAATAAACCTTGTTTTAACGATAAGCAAAGTGTGGCTTATAAAGATTAAGTAGCTGGAAAGGTAACCAACCCATCCACCAGGTAGAGGTGGGTTTCAATCCCAGGGCTCTGGTTCCAAAGCTACCCGTGCTCAGCTACCACACAGAATAAATGTCACAGAAAGAGGGCCCTAGAAGCTAGGTTTAGTGTGAATGTGTTGTGATAAGAAACCACTGGAGATTTCTGGCAGGGGAGAAGAGGCCGCAAGGAAATACATATCTTTGTTCTAAGGGTCAGTGCTGGCAGGAAGTACAACTGAGCTGTTGAGATGGGCAGAACAGTACTGGTTCCATGCCTGAAACTCCGGCATGCGCCCAGCCACCCTGGAATTTCTGGGAGCTTTTAGACACTCTCTATTCTTTTTCATTAATCGACAGGTCCAATTTATCTATTCTGGGCTCTCTGGACCTCACGGAGTCCTAGAGATAGATCTAAAACCAATTTTATAAAAGGGTAAATGAAAACCTTAACTCAGACCGCACAACCACTGCAGCAGGGTGGCAGGAATAAACCTCCTTCCAGGTAGCCTTGGACATGGGCCTGCAGTGACCTGAAGTGGTAGGGCCCAGACAGAACAAGGGTAGATCTGGGGATTCAATGACATTAAGAGTCCTACAAAGCACCAACTGGATCTTGAAATTCTGCATCTATTTTGTTTTTCAGTAAAAGCTTTATTGAGATATAATTCACATACCATGTGATTCAACCATTTAAAGTGTACAGTCCAATAGTGCTTTAAAATATTCACAAAGACACATAGCCAAGTGCTGGAAACAGCCTAAGTGCCCATCAGTAAATGAATGAATCAAAAATTGTGGTACATTTACACAATGGAATACTACACAGCAGAAAGAAAGGAGCTCCTACCCTTCACAACAGCATGGATGGAGCTGGAGAGCATTATGCTAAGTGAAATAAGTCAGGCGGTGAAAAACAAATACCACATGATCTCACCTCTAAGTGGAACCTAATCAACAAAACAAACAAGCAAGCAAAATAGAACCAGAGACATGGAAATAAAGAAGAAACTGACAATAATCAGAGGGGAGAGAGGAGAGGGATCATGGGGGAATGAAGGGGATGGGTCAAGTCAAGGAACATGAATAGAAGGTTCATGGGCAGGGACAATGGGGGGGACTGACAGTGGGAGGTGGGGGGTGGGCAGGGGAAAAATGTGGGAAAAACGAGGACAACTGTAATTGAACAACAATAAAAAATTTTTAAAAATATTCACGAAGTTGGACAACCATCAACACATCACACTTAGAATATTTCATTACCCTAAAAATAAAGCCCATATCCATAAATAGTCACTCCCCCTTGCTCTCCAACCTCCCCAGCTGCAGGCAACCACTAGTCCACTTCATATCTTCACAGGTTGGAATCATAACACAGTATGTGTCCTTTGGTGTCTGGCTTCTTTCTCTCTGCATGCTTTTGTGGTCCATCCATATTGATGTATCAATCAATACTTCATTCCTTTCATAGCCAAATACTATTCTATTACATGGATGGGCACAATTTTCTCCTGGCTCAATGACATCTTTCTTTTTCCTTTCCCTCTGTCAACTATGGCGCTAGAAGAACTGGTTCACAGCCAACACAAACACACTGAATGAGGAAATGTTCCTTCTTCTTATTTATGTACTCTCTTCTACTCTCTTGGGCGGGGCTTCTCCATCCCCATACACAAAAACACCTACTCTATACAAGTGAGTCTCACATACATGTCTCCAAGTCATACTCTTAACTCTAATCAGTGTCTACATGTCTTTGAAGTTACAGACACTTGCCAGCTTCCTTTTCAGCTACCAGTGGAACTGACAACCAGAAATCTCTGCCTTGGACAAGACATTTAAGCATTTGGGCATGGGCAATGCCCATAGACTATTTCTACAGTCAGTTTCACTTTCTTAATTATGAGCACTAGCATGAAGGTTTCTCTCTACCTCATGTCCCAAAATGTAAAAAATATTTGTCAAAATATAACATTTGACAGAAAAAGCAATGTTTTTTTTCTTCATGTTTGATTTTAAAGCAACAACCTAAAAAGCAAGAAGGGGAGGCATCTTGAAATATCTTATGTATTTTTAAAGGCCTTTATATAAACCAATTAATGAGAAGGAGGCAGTATATTTTGTAGACTGCTCTATCTTCAGTACCAGGCTATATAATAGGTGCTTAATATTTATAGAATGAATTAATAAATGTACCTGTTTCCTAAGAACACACAACCAGTTTGAGGGTAAATGTCACCATTCTTGACACACTGAATTCCAGTGCCTTCTGTCAGATCCTGAATGTCCCAGGCTTACTGCCGCCTCGAGGCCTGTGCTTGGTGCCATTTCCTATCTCTAGAAGACTCTTCTTCCCATGATCTCCATGTGACTGGCCCCTTTTCCCAGCAATGTCTTGTCACATGATAGAGAAGCCTTCGCATAGAGACCACTGGGATCTGAAGTGAAAAGTCACCACCCCTGCCACAATCCACTGACCTCTCTGACTTACTGCATCACAGTGCTAATCACCATTTAAAGTGACCTAGTTAGTACACTGTTTAATACCTATCCCTACCTCTGGAATGTAAATGAGACAGTAGCCATATTCTTTAGCTCAGCTCTTCTGTCTGTTAAACTATTATTCGGTCTTAGTTGACAATTCCAAGGATTGTTTTCCACCCTTTCACACACTAAACTTGCAAATTAAATGGAATAACGGCAAACTTTACTCAGACTTACTGCAGATGTTTTATATATTTTTCAACCACCAGCAAGCACTTAGCTAAAGTTTGGTATCCTAACCAAAACTTTTGGTTTGACTTTGTTATCGGGAACCGTAGAAGTAAAACACCTCAAGAAAAATGATGTAGACCTTAGTTAATATAGTATCATATTAACTTCTACAGAAACTTTGAAACTAGAACCTAACTCTTAACCAGGCCTAAGTTTGAGACGAACTTCTCAAGTGTGCCCGCCCGTCTGCATCACAAGACAGTTTAACACCGTTATCAGTTTGGGCCCCGCTGAGGCTCAGGCCACCCGCCGAAGAAACCTCCGCCTCCGACATTACTAAACAGAATAGCATTTCACAATCATTTCCTATTCTTCCAGATCCTATACAAGTTTTAAATTACATATAGTTAAATTCAGAACACACTGGTGGGAATTAAACAAGATTAATGTATGTATACAAGAGCCAGGCAAATGCAAGGAACTTGAAAGAAAAATATTGTTAACCTAGAAAACAAGACAGGTGTGACATCTTGAAATATTTTATGCATTTCTAAAGGTCTTTATATAAACCAGTTAATAACGCGTACTGAAATCTAGGAAAGGTAGCCTTAATCAAGCCAAAAAGAAAATCAACCACAATAAACCTCTGAATAAACGTATACGGTTCCGTTACTACAGCCATATATTTTCACTTCTTCTATATCCGGAGGGAGAACTTTAACATGTGTTTTCTAAATCAATGGGTTAAAAAGAGGACGAGGTCGATCTGCGTCCCGATGCAGGCTCAAGCTGGATTCCCTAGCTGGCCCGGGCTGGCTCCGGGGCCGGTCCCGCAGGTGCTCCTGAGCGAGCGCGGACCGTGGCGGCCGCGGGAGGCGGCGAGCTGCAGGCGCCGGACTGGTCCGACTGGCCGGGCCGCCAAGCCGGCCCTCCTGACCACGCCAATCACACGCGCCGGGCCGGGGGCCGGGACTGGGGCCGGGACTGGGCCCGGGGACCGTGGGGAGCGATGGGCATTCCGGGAGCTGGGAAGAGCCCGCCGCAAAGCGCCAGACGGCCACTTGACAACGCGTATAAACCCGAAGACGCGGAAGCCGCTGGGACCTCGCGCCTCCGAGACCCGGCTAGGGGCCCTCCGCCCCACACTCATCTTACCCCAAGCTCCTCGGCTTTCTCGTCCTCCTCCTCCGGCCTCCTCCGGTCGCAGGCTTTCACCGGCTCCAGAGGCCCCAGCTACAATAATCAGCTGATGGGTGTTGGCGTTGGGATGCGCACCGCGCATGCCCGCAATACAGCCCAGGAAGGAGGCGGGGATAGCTTCCCTCCCATTGGGCCGCGGGGCTGAGTGACAGCAGTCGATTCCCGCCCCTTCTGGTTCCAAGCTAAGGAATGTGGGGGTA
Organism: Trachops cirrhosus; assembly: GCA_028533065.1. Classification (NCBI taxonomy): domain Eukaryota; kingdom Metazoa; phylum Chordata; class Mammalia; order Chiroptera; family Phyllostomidae; genus Trachops; species Trachops cirrhosus. The sequence continues at coordinate 8,812 of JAPYXV010004833.1, forward strand.
TCAGCAAAATTGCAAGAGAGGTACTCTTGGAGGCCTGGGAAACAGATGGTGAACGCCTTAGATTGCGTGGGGGGCGGAGGGGAGGGGATGTGGGAAAGAGAGAGAAGAAAATGGAGGGCAGCTGTCTTCTTCACCTGCTAACCTCCCTAGATTCAGGTCTTCAGCCCACCCCATCAGCTCATACCTGTTTTGTTTCCAAACTCTTCCCTCTGCAGTAGACTGGTTTCAGGGTTCAAATGAAAAATGAGAACGCAAATCAACAATCCTAGCAGGAACAATTAAGAAATAATAAAGAGTCACCTCTGTGTATTCATTTAGTACAAGTCTTCATAAGCTACAAGTCATTCTAAGCATCCTTGAAGAGCAGGGCATATTTTGCACAGGGTTTGAAAAAAAGCAGAGACTCTTCCAATTATAAATATTCAAACAAACACAATGTAATTGTTAGGTAAAAAGCATCACTTTCTTCAGGTGAAAGAAATCACTCACCAAATTAATTAGGAGATAGATAGGCTTGGCCTTTGCTTATTCAGGGATGTCAAACTCATTTTCACTGGTGAGCCACATCAGCTTCGAGGTTGCCTTCAAAAGGCCAAATGTAATTTCAACTCCTTAACAGTTAAGGAGTAGTTACATTTATACAGTCCTAAAATTATTTCGGCCCTTTGAAGGTAATGGCCAGGCTGATGTGGCCTCTGGTGAAAATGAGTTTGCCACCCCTAGATTAAAGAAACTGAAACCCAAAGAAACTTCATCAAAATTACCCAAATGATTATGAGTAGCACAGGTCCAGATGATCTAATTCAGAATCTTGAGTTCTTCCTATCATATCATTCATTCAGCAAATATCCATTTAAAACCTGTCATATGTCAGGTGCTTTCCTGGGCACTGCAGATAATTAAGATGTCCTGAGTATGGTATTTTCCCTCAAGGAGCTCAAGGAGTGAGATCCTTCCAAGGACTCTGTGAGAAGTGCTATAAGAAATACTTGTACATAGCATGGTGGGATCCCAGAGATGAAGCTGCTTTATCATGGAGTCAGAAATCATTCCAAAGGGGAAGTATTAACAGAATCTTGAGAGATGTATAAGAGTTCACCAGGAAGACAAAATGGGAAAGAGAAAAGGAAGAGCACATAAAAATGTGTAAAACCACAGGCAAGTGCAAACTCTTGGAGATCACTATGTAATTTTATGTAGATAAAGCACAGTGGGTGGGTTAGAGGCCCCCAAGACTGGAAAGGCAAGGGCAGTTTATGTAATGGAAAGCCATACATCATCATCATGTGAAGTGAGTATCAAATAGGACTTAAACTGTTAAAGGATTCTAAGCAAGGGTGTGATGTGCTCGTAATTCCATGCAATGAAGAAATCTCTGGGGCAGTGGGGGAAATTAAAGGGAAATAACTACAAGACTGGGCAGAGAGAGAGGAGGGTGAGGGAGATTGAGATTATGACCAGTTAGGAGGCTGTTGCAATAAGAAATCCCCAATATTATAGATATTGAAAGAGTATACTAAGGCAAATGCATTGGAGAAGAAGAGGTGAGGACTGCTTTGAGAAATCTTTAAGAAGCCTTGGAAATCAATTAGATATGGAGATTACTCCTACTCTTAGGTCATGCAAAATTGAGCTGAACAGGAGGTGGCTGAGATGTAAATTTGTTAATAAAGTAATTGCATTTTGAGGATGGAGGTGGTGAAATAAGGGAACAAAGTGACAGTAAGTTAATGTGTTGAACATGTCATATTTTAACGTTCTGGGGAAGTGATATCCAGTTTGAGGTGTTCAATGTCTAACAGGTACTTGAAAATGTGAGGTGTTCAGGATAGAGCTGTGGTTGGAACTATGGAAAGATATGAGCTCACTAACTCTAAGGATGAAATGATATGAACTTTCTATGTTTAAGGAGGACAGAGAAAGAAAAACTCTGAAAAGAAGTAATCAGAGAAATAGGAAGCAAACTAGAAAAAGGTAAACTAGAGAATGAAGGAAAATGTTTCTTTTTTTCAAAAAGAGATAAAAGTCTATGATATTACATATGTCACAGGAAGTTCAAGTAAATTAAGAACTGAAACTTGTACATTGGACTTGAGAATCAAGAAGTGGTTGGTGAACTTCTATTCAATATAGTACTGGAAGTTTTAGCCACAGCGATCAGACAAGAAAAGGAAATAAAAGGCATCCAAATGAGAAAGGAGGAAACAAAACTGTCACTGTTTGCAGATGAC
>JAPYXV010004834.1:0-11040 GCA_028533065.1 Trachops cirrhosus
AGTGGAGCAGAATTTCATTTTGAGATTAACAGGATGTTTATAGTGTTGGGAGCTTCTAATATCTAGGCAAAGGTCTACCTTAATTTTGGAATTTAAGAGAGTTTCTGCAAAGCTTTCCTCACCCTCCCAAGGACCTCTATTTCCTGAGCAGTGAGAATCTAACAACTTGGTACTTATTTATATCCTGACCCTGACTTATATTGGTCATATATGTTTTATTTAATTCTCCAACCACATTAAAAAATTGTTCTGAGAATGGACCTTCTCTTATGTAGCACAGTACTAAACATATGGAAACGACCTAATGCTCAATTAATTTTCTGTTATAAATATATAAATATATGTATATATACCTATATTGATATCTATATTGATATCAATATTGATATAGATATAGATATCTGAAATGTTTATTCCAGTGCTGTCTGTAATAGTAAAATACAGGAAAAAGCCTAAATGCCATTGGGACTGGATATTTTAATCAACCTGGCACAGTGCTTGGCTAAGCAATGTCAGTTTATGTTTTATGATTATTTCCCATGCTTCTGTGTCTGACCAACTGCTCCTTTTGATTGATGCAGCCTTTCTTATAACTTAGAGTGATACTTTTGTTGAAATTATATATATCAAACCCTGCTGCTAAAAAGACTATTTTTTCCTTAAAGGTTATATTGAATCTCTTTTGTACTTCTTGTTTGCTGACTTCACATTTTAAACTCTGTTGCTTTTAGCTCTTATGGATTAACTTCATTGTTCCCCCTCATATAATGACCATTTTATACATGAAGTTATCATGATATGTAGATTGACATGACTACATATATATATTTTCAGAATGTTTTTCCTCTCTCTGTGCTCACCTGCAAACATTTGCAGTCATCCCAATAGTTTTCTCTATATAAAGTTTGATATTAATAATTTATTAATGATAGGAGTAAGAGGCAAATTATTTCTTCATTATCTCCTTCTGCAGTCAGATATAAGTAAATGAGAGTCAATTCATTTCATTTGTCATTATATTATAAATTCTCTACAGATATGAAAAAACTACCATATGTCACTCCACTTTATATTTGAGCATATCATAATGCTGTGAAGTGAACATATTATTCCCATTATAAATATGAAGCTTAGATAGAGATAGATATGGAGACTTGGATAGATTGAGTAACTTTCCTAGAGTGACACGTTTGATTATGACTGACAAAGGCATGGGTAAAACACAGTTGGGCTGATTCCATGTTCTTTCCAGTATAACATATAGCATCTCTCTTCATGTTGTTTCCACTTATACATGGGAGTTATTGATGGTGGTATTAAATCAGCCTTTGAAGTTGGATCAGACTTGACTTTAGGTATAAATTTTCCCAACATTAGAAGGGAGATAATAACAGTATCTAAACCCAAGTACTGTTGTGGGAAATAAGTGAGGTAACTAGTGGATATAAAGTACCTAGCTCAGTGCCTGAAACATAGGCATTCATTTAAAGGCTTTATATATTAAGTTGTAACTCTTTCCTTCTTTGAATTAAAAAGAGAATAAAGTAGTATGATCTGTTTTCTTTATTCACTTAGTTGGATAGCCGGGCTGCTCATTTCTCCTTTGGATGTTACTGTATAGTTTTATTTTCTTTCTTCATGTATTAATGGAATCACCTTGTAATTTTCTCTTTCTGAAATATTCAGTTTTTCAACAAAACAAACAAGCAAGCAAAATATAACCAGAGACATTGAAATAAAGAACAAACTAACAGTAAGCAGAGGGGTAGGGGGAGAGGGATAATGGAGGTAAATAGGGGGATGTACATCAAAGAATATATATATAGGACACATGGACAAAGCCAAAAGGTATAGGTTCGAGGGTGGGAGGCAGGGATGGGGGTGGGGGTTGGGGTGAAAATGGAGACTACTAAAACAACGAGAAGAAATAAATGAAAAATAAAATAATCAGTTTTCTCATGTAAATAACAATCACTTTTCTACTCCATATATTCAATGTCTATATCCTACATAGAATAGGCACTTATCACATACTAAAGTACCTACTATTATAGTTACCTGTATTTGTTTCCTGTCTCTTGTAATCTCTTTGAGGCCAGGGACTGATCTTTTGGGAACCAAAGTGCCTCAAAAATGCCTAGTATATCATATGAATTTTAAATATACACTAAATGAGTTAGCTAATGAAATACAATCAGGTGACCTCAAGTGAATTTTGAATAAATTTTATAATTTGACAGGATATGTAGGTTTATTTTCTTGCAAAGCATTCCTTAAAATGTGTTCCAGTATACAATTTAACTTATTTGCATAAAGGTATTTATTGCTTATTTACAAAAATTAAATTATTTGCTTGTTTTTGTGTACAGCCTTAAATCCCATGGAATAAACTGTTACACCACTATGAAAGAAAGATTCCTCCAAACAGATAATAAAAGGAAAATGTATATGTAAATAGGAAAACATAACATTGAAGGTAAAGACCATATATGACAAAACCACAGTGAATATCATACTCAATGGGCAAAAAATAAGAGTGTTTCCCTTAAGATCAGGGACAAGACAGGGATGTCCACATTCATCATTCTTATTCAGCATAGTAATGGAAGTGCCAACCACAGAAGTCAGACAAGAAGAAGAAATAAAAGACATTAAAATTGGAAAGGAGGAAGAAAACACTCATTATTTGCAGAGGACATGATATTGCATATTGAAAACCCTAAACACTCCACAAAAAAACCACTAGATCTAATAAGCAAATTGGATAAAATAGCTGGATATAAAATTAATATTCAGAAATCAGTGGCAATTTTGTACACCAATAATTAACTATCAGAAAGAGAAATTAAGAAGACAATCTCATTTGCTATTGCAACAACAAAAACACAAGATACCTAAAGAATAAATTTAACCTAAGAGGTAAAAGACTTGTACTTGGAAAACTATAAGATACTGAAGAAGGAAATTGAGGAATATACAAATAAGTTGAAGTATATGAGTTCTGTGTAGACAGTATCCAGCCATGTAATAGGAAAAATAGAGGCATTTACTGAAGAAGATACAAAATACCAGACACATTGTATAAGAACAATGACACCTCAGTCCCCTTCAAATTAGGCACCTTGGGACCTCACACAGTTCCCCCAATCACTATCAACTGCCCTGTCATATTTTCCTGAATCTCATGGATGGCCTGAAATATCTTCCCTTTCAAAGGTGATTTTAGTTTTGGAAAAAAGGAGAAGTCACAGGGCACCAAATCTGGGTTGTAGGGGAACTGAATCACGTGGGTTATTTGATGTTTTGCAAAAATATCTCTGCATGAGACTTAATGCATGAGCAGGCACATTGCTATGATGAAGCTGCCAATCAACATAGCTGCAGCCTTCTGAATCATCGAAATAGTCTCTGCGGAGGAAAGTTGAAGCTTAACATGAAATTTGATACAGATTCATTGCATTACTTGCTCAGTCACTTTGAATGTGACAGCCACACAATACACATGCTCACTCAATGCTATCTACTGCCCCAACTGACTAGTACAGTGAAGTCCTCATTGTGTATACATGTTCATTCCAGTCCACTCTCCTTGGCCTCCAGGTTACATACATGTTGTGCAAACCACTCTCATTATATTAACAATGGTTGGACTTTTTCCAGACAGACCTCATATACCATATTTGTGGATGGAAGAAATTATCATTATAATATGCATTCTACCCAATGCAATTCCTATTAAAGTACCAATGGCATATGTCACAGATCTAGAACAAATATTCCAAAAATTAATATGGAACCAAAAATGACCCTAAATAGCCTAGGTAATCTTAGGAAGGATGAAATTGGAAGTATAAAACTACAAGAAGTCAAACTATACTACAAGGCCATTGTAATCAAAATAGCCTGGTACTGGCATAAGAACAGGCATATAGATCAATGGAAACAGAACAGAGAGCCCAGAAATAAACATACGCTTTTATAATCAATTAATATTTGACAAAAGAGACAAGAACATATGATGGAGTAAAAACAGTCTATTCAATAAATAGTGTTGGGAAAATTTGACGAGTATGGGGGGACACAAGAAAACAGTATTTATTAAAAATTGTGTATTTATTCTTAAATGTTTAAACTTCAGTCACCTTCAAAGTACTCTCAATTTTATGAAATAGAGCTATCAAGACATTTTTCCACTGCTCAAAACAGCTTTGAACTCATTAAATTTGATGTCTTTCAGTGCTTCTGCTCTTTCTTCTTTCACCACTTCCACTTCAGCAAAACATTTCCCTTTGAGGAATTTTTTCATACAGGCGGGGAAAAAGTTGCTCAGGGTGAGATCAGATGAATAGGGAGGATGGGGCATGGGGGTCATACTGTTTTTGGTCAAAAACTGCTGAACACTCAGTCCAGTACGTGCAGGTGCACTTATAAGTCACCCATCATGAAATGGGCAAAGATGTTGAAAGAGTCTTCAAAAGAATTTCACTGAAGCTAAATGCAGCCTCTCACAATAATGCCAACTGGTACACTGATACAAATGGGTTCCTAGAACACTCACCTAGTGGGAGAAGCCTGTACTACAAGGGCCCCACCCTCCAGAAGATAATTATGGGTTTTTTGGGGGCCCCCTCATACAAGCAAAAAATGAAACTTGCACCCTATACATGAATAAACTCAAAATGGATTAAACACTTAAATTTAAGTTGTGAAATATTAATAATCCCAGAAGAAAATACAGGCAGTAAAATGTCAGACATCTCTCGTAGCAATATTTTTGCCGATATATCTCCTCAGGCAAGTGAAGCAAACAAAAAAATAATTGAATGAGCCTACAACAATCCTAAAAGCCTTTGCACACTAAAAGAAACTATAAAAAAAAAAGGCAACCCACAGTATGGGTGAATATATTTGGCAATGATACATCTAATATGGGGTTAACTCCCAAAATATATAAAGAACTTACATGGCTCAACACCAAGAAAACAAACAATCCAATTAATAAATGGGCAAAGAACCTAAATAGACTTTTCCCAAGGAGGACATGCAGATGACTCATGGACATATGAAAGAATGCTCAACATCACTAACCACCAGAGAGATGAAAATTAAAACTACAATGATATATCACCTCACACTGGTCAGAATGGCCATCATTAATAAATCAACAAGCAACAAGTGTTGGCAAGGGTGTGGAGAAATGGGAACCCTAGTATACTGTTGGTGCAAATATAGAGTGGTGCTGCCACTGTGGAAAACTCTATAAAGTTTTCCTCAAAAAACTAAAAATAGAACTGCCTTTTCACCTAGCAATTCTACTTCTGTGACTATATCTGAAGAAACACAAAACACTAATTTGAAAGAATGTATGCACCCCTATTTTCATAGCAGAGTTATTGACAATTGCCAGGGTCTAGAAACAGTTGAAATGCCCATCATTAGATGAGTGAATAAAAAATCCAAGGTACATTTACACAATGGAAATCTACTCAACTGTATAAAAGAAGGAAATTTTACCTTTTGTGATAACATGGATGGACCTGGAGATTATTATGCTAAGTGAAATAAACCAGTTAGAAAAAGGCCAGTACCATATGATCTCACTTATGTGTGGAATCTAATGAACAAAATAAACTGCTAAACAAAGTAGCAGAAGCATGGATACATGAAACAGACTGACAGTTGTAATCTATGTGATGTCTGTTTGTATGTGTGTATAAAATCACATAGACATGGACAACAGTGTGATGATAGCCAGAGGGAGAGTATGGTGGAAGTTGGCAGAGGTGGGCAAAGGGGTAAAGTGGGGATGGAAAGAGACTTTGCTTTGGGCTATGGGCCCACAATGCAGTGTGCAGATAATGTTTTATTGAGTTGTACATTTGAAAACTGTAGTTTGTCAACCAATGTCATTCCAATAAATTTAATTTAAAAAGATAACTATCCATTTCTAGAATTCTGCATCCCATTTGTAAATTATCAACACTCCTTGTATCTTTCCATTACTCAATGAGATAATATTGGTTTCAGAGCCAGAAAACATGGTTTAAATTCAAATATGGCTCTGCTTCAGCCACTTTACCTCATTGTACCTCAGTTTCTTGGTGGTAATATCTACTTTGCAGATTGTTGTGAGATTTGAGATAATGAGTATATATTGTTGTATATATTAAGCACTCATAAAATTATTAAAATATTATTACTGGGATATTCATATGTAAATTAGATAAAGAGTTTAAATTCAAACAAGTTGTCTTATGTGTGAGCAGTTTTGGTAAATTATTTGAAGTGAGAAGAAATTGAAACTAAGGATTTAAATTAGAAGGATTATATATGGATTCCAATTATCCTTATCTTTTGGTTCTTCCATAATCCTTCCCTATTATTTTCAGTTAATTGGGCTTTTCCCTATCCTCAAATTCCCCCAGAATTGGGTGATTTCATGAATAACTATGAAATATTTTTCAACAATATTGTAAAATGCAGCTTTTGACAAACACAGTAGCCCTTTTCATGGGTGAAATAGAAGCATTTTCTCATTTGAAATATAAATTATACAATGAAGTTGGAGTTAAAATTTGATATATATTTGTCATTTTATATTTACTGTTCTCTGTTATAGCAGAATGAATAGAAAAATGGACTGCATGAAGAACCAAAAAATATGTTTAGACCTGCCTTTTTTCTAAAATGACTGAGGTTGCTACAACTGCAGACTATCTGTCCAAACCAGGCCTTTTATTTTTTATGCCTTACACCATTGCCAAGGATTGTAATGGCTGTGTGCTTACAATTGCATGTGTACCATTTACTCTCATATACAGTTATCACTCTTAATGTAAATTCACCGCCAGGGCTATAGATTATGGCTCTATGCTATGCACTTAGAGAAAAACTAATGAAAAGTATATATTATAGAGGAAGGAACTACCAGCTACTAATATGATTCCTAATACCAGGCGCCCTGAAATTCCTTAACGTGTGTCAAAACTATTTCCAGTGATTACAGCATTAGTGTGAAAATGGAAAGAAAGTAATTAACATGAACTAAAAATAACCTTTTTCTTTTGTTCATATAATAACATGGTTGTGTAGTGAATTAAGTGAACTAAGTAAATTGTTACATTGTTTTAAAACACAGGGTTATATACTGTTATATTATTGTACTGAATAGAATGGAGTAGAAATCTGTACTACTCTAGGGTATTGGGAAAGCAGTAGTTATATGAATCACAAAGACACAGGGACATCTCCCCTGAAATAACTTTTTCTCACCTAAGTACTTTCCCAGAAACTACAAATAGTAAGTTACCTTTCCAATATTTAATGATATCAAAAGTTTTGTCTGCCACAGATACTTCCCTTTCAAAGAACCAGAAATCTTTACATTACTCACACCTTTAGATAGAGCTCATAAAGGCTCTGGTGACCACAATTTTATCATATGAGTGTATGATGGTTTAAACATAATGGCCTATGAACTATATGAGACCTACAGGCATATTTTATTTGACCAGTAAACAATAAAAAGTCTACATTTAAACATGGAGAACTTTCACATAAACATCTATATTTCACACTTCTTTTGAAAACTCATGAAATCTAGCAAAACTTAACTCAACCATTCCTACACAGAGAACAATTACTCTGAGCAAATCACTTCATTTCTGAATCTTTGTTTCCTCACCTGCAAAATGAAGATAATGATATCTGGATCATAAAAATGTTATTAGGGTTAAATAAGATAAACAGAGTGAGCTTAATACATATTAAGCATTTGATAAATGACAATAAGTATCAATATTGATCAGTGGCTGTTCCCTATACTATAAATAAGGCACATTCCTTCGAATTTGGCTCCAACCTTTCTGCACCAGACTTTTCTCCCAATACAGACGATGAACATTAGCTGCCATATTATCAGTACATTTGCACTGCTCTTTTCCTTATAGTAAGAATACTTCTATTTTTCAAAATGAATGACAAACTAAGAGGACTTGCATATTTCAAGAAAAATACAAAAGAACATGAAAACATTAAATCTCCGGGTACTTCAAACATTGCCTGATTTCTAAGTAAGGTGGAACTTGACTACCACGAAAAGTGCTAATTTAATTAAAGTTTCTCCCCATTTGCAAGCATGGTTGTTCTCACAATTTGTATTTCAAATTGGTCATTCTTAGTTTCAAAGTTTCAAGACTTCAAAAAGATCCCAAGATATCTGAAGAGTGCATTAAAAACAAAGTTGGCATACTTTGCTTTACATAATCTTAAGTAAAAATGTGTTTTTGATAATTACTAATTTTTCCTAATCACTAATATACATATGTTATATGTTTGAATAAGAAATAGCCTTGAATGCCTACTTTATGCCAGGTGTACTTAGAACTGTGCATGAAATGACAGTGAATAATAATGGTGTCCAAACATTCTGGTCAATTGAGAATAATTTTGAAGGTCATTAAACATTTTGCTCCAACTCCTTACCATGCTGGATATAATGGGTTTTGCTCTACATGGACAAATATATTAAATAAAAATGTAAAAAACACAGGGTTTCACTTTATCTTACTATTTTAACATTCTTACCAAGTTCTAAATTATTTTACCTAAATTGTTACATGTATAACAAACAGCAGAATGTTAATTATGGCTACTTTGAGTAAACATTTGCATTTCTTATTGTTTACTTGATGCATGCTTCTTTAGGCTGCCTTTAAATCATCTGTGATAATGAAAAGAAAATTCATCTCTTTCAAGGATGATGTATTTAAATCAGTTTGGGTTTGAGTTGGTAAATGGTAAATTGCTCAAAAATGTAATACTAAGTAGGATGCATTTACTTGTGGTGAAAGAGAATTTGAAATGAGATCTCACCTTATGCTGCTCTGGAAATGGAAAGCCAATCCCATTGCCAGGCATCATTAGTATTTTATATACACATGCACAGCTCAAGGAACATACCAAAATGTGTTCAACTTTTTAAAAGCAGGATTTGCAACAATGGGATATTAGTTAATCCTTCACCTTTTTCACCCAGAAAAATTTTAAAAACCAATGGGATTCTGGAAAAAATATGCCAATGGACACTATACCTTCTCTCTCTGTGTAACCTGCTACATCTAATCAACATAAGTGTTTTATAACTTGTACCTCCTAAATAACCTTGGAATGCACCATTACAATCTATACCTATGTGAATTACCCAGGGGGAGCCACTTTTGTCTTTACCTAGACTACTGCATCCTAACAAGTGCTCCTGCATCCAGTTTTTTCCCATTCAAAACTACTTTTCATATATCAGCATCATTGATCTTTCTAAATAGAGTACAATTTTGATCATGCCACCCCATGCCTTACCTTCAGGGTTCCCAATACCTGTTAAGTTTAAATGTTTTAACCAGGTATGTAAGTCTAAGTCTCATCTCTTGTAACTAACCACTCCCATCCTTATGTAGTTATATTTTATGTTTTAATTACACCAAACTACTTACAACTTCATACATATTTATCTCCTTTTGTATCCAGAATTTAACACACACTAGTTCCTCCCATCTGCCTTGTACACCCTTTAACATCTCATCCAAACTTTTCTAATGCTAACTCTTATTTATTCTTCAGGTCTCAGCTAAAACAGCCTTCCTCTAAGAAGTTCCTCTAACTTTCAAAGACTGTGTTAAATACCCCTCCTTCGTTTTCTCAGAGCACTTTGTAATTTCTTGATCAATCATGCCACTTAATTTTAATTGCTCGTTTATGTGTCTAACTTTTAACTACATTGTGAACACCATGGAAACAATTTTACCTTGTTAATCATTATATTCTCAACCCCTAGCATAACAGTTCCAAATAACTTTTTGTTAAGTGAATAGGTCTCGTATCCTATAGTCATAGATTGTTTCCTTTAGAGAATCAGTGGCTAAGTGGGCACACTGAAAATAGGGGAGTTTTAAAGCCTGGAGGAGGGAGACTGCCACTTGAGTTCTCTGTCATAGCCAGAAACTCAATCTATAAAGTAAAGCTATGCAAAGAGTTCTCTTGCCCTGGCTGCTGTGGCTCAGTGGATTGAGTGCTGGACTGTGACATGGCAAAGGCTTGCCGATTCAATTCCCAGTCACGGCACATGCCTGGCTTGCAGGCCAGATCCCCAGTAAAGAGCGCGCCAAAGGCAACCACACATTGATGTTTCTCTCTGTCTTTTTCTCCCTTCCTTCCCTCTCTCTTAAAAAATAAATAAATAAAATCTTTAAAAAAAATAAAGAGGCATCTTTACTAAGATTTTTTTATTTTTTATTTTTAAAAATAAATACATATGAAATTGTATTTTCATTCCTTCTTAAAAATATTTTATGTACCCATTTTTAGAGAAAGGGAAGGGAGGGGAAAAGTCAGGGAGAGAAACAATGTATGGTGGTTCTCACTTGCCCCCAGCTGGGGACCTGGCCTGCAAACCAGGAATGTACCCCAACAGGGAATCAAACTGGCGACCATTCCATTTTCAGGCTGACAGTCAATCCATTGAGCCACACCAACCAGGGCTTTTGTCTCAAATTTTAATTTTTTCCTGTCTTAGCCTGTTTTTTTTCTTTTCTTTTTTACTTTCTTTCTTCTTCTTTTTTTTCTTTCATCCTGCCCTGTCTTTTTTCATTTCAATTTCAATTTCTCCTTATCTTAGCCTGGTTTTTGTTCCTTACTCTTAGTATTCCCTCTCCCCCATCATCTCAAAATTTCTTCCCTTTCCTCAAGACATCTCCTAAGCTTTTCTTTCTTTTTTATCTCTTATTCCCATCCCATCTACATTAATCTTAGCTCATTTGTTGTTGATAGTGCTGTGTGGATCTGTTTCTCCAGTTTGGTTCCTTTTTGTCATTATTTATTTACATTTTTTTCATTTTCCTTTCTCTCTGTCACTTTATTTTCCTTTAATTTCCATTTAAACCTAATACTATAAGCTTCCCTTTTCTTACTCCATTCTGCCACCTTCATTCTCTTTTTTTTTATTTTTGATGTAAATTTTACCTTCTCTCTTTGCATTGCTCTGAA
>JAPYXV010004835.1:0-11040 GCA_028533065.1 Trachops cirrhosus
AACTTATGACACATGGACATGAACTAAAGGGGGGAATGTGGGTGAGAGAGGGTGTTCAGGGTGGAGGGGAATGAAGGGGGGATAATAGGACAACTGTAGTAACATAATCAATAAAATATATTAAAATAAAAGAAAAGAAAAGAAAAAAGAAAAAAAATAATTTCATTATAAATTACCTAATCCCTTAGTTCTAATTTTGATCCTGCTTTTAAAAAATTCCTTTAATTGCTTTTTTATCCTTTATTCTTTCTTTTATTCATTATTATAATTTTAATTACAAGTATAGTTGTTTGTTTCTTTTCTGTCTACTTCCTTAGTAGAGTGTGCCATCAGTGGAGGGACAGAACATACCTTTTTTCTTTTCGCCTAATCTAGGTTGTTTGTAATGCAGAGTAGATCTCCAATAAATAATTGTTAACAATTGAAGGTGAAAATGAGGCTATGTTTGGGGAATTGTGAACTGTATCTTGAAGAGTTCAGTAATTCTTCATGTAGATCAAATCTAACTTTTTTAAGTTGTGTATTTCAAAGGTAGGCATATCACAGATATGCAAAAGTTTTTAAAGTAGAAAAAATCATGTGGTTTTAGGGAAGAATTTATCATCTTGGGTTTGAAGGGTGACAAAAAATCCAACTTACCTTCTTAACATGACCTACAAACCTTGTATATCACAGTACAATTTTTTTAGCTTTTTCTTATGTCCACTCATTGACATAAGTCCTCTTCACGTGCCACACCAAGTCAACTCTCCTCAGGTGAATAAAGAAGCGACTTCCAGCAGGGTCAAATGTTTAAAGAGCAATAATCAGCCTGTAACCAGATAGTACTTAACAATTAATAAAAAAAATTATAGGTATAAGCATTGCTTTTTAACCTCTAATATATACAAGATAAGCTTTCAGGAATTTTAAGGCATATTTTCTCTTTTGATTTTCAAAATAACCCATCTTTTATAGAGCATTTTTCTTATTTTTTTATTTTTTAAGGTTTTATTTATTTTATTTTTAGACAGAGGGAAAGGAAGGGAGAAAGAGAGGGAGAGAAACATTAATGTGTGTTTGCCTTTCACATGCCCCCAACTGGGAACCTAGCCTGCAACCCAGGCATGTGCCCTGACTGGGAATCCAACCAGCAACTCTTTGGTTCTCGGGGCGGCACTCAATCCACTGAGCCACACCAGCCAGGGCACATTTTCTTATTTTTTTAGTTGACAAGATTGAGGTTCTGATAGATTGGCTTAATGAATTCCACAAAGACGGGAAACTTAGACTTAAACCTTATTTTATATCCCAGGATTGTGTTATCTTGGCTATATTCCAGCTTTCACATTAAGGACTGCATCCATTTCTACAATGCTTTCCTTTTTTATTATGATTATAAGAGTGGTTGTTTTATTTATTTTTATTTTTATTTTTCTGGTGTGCCATAGAATTTTATTTTTTTCCTCTCTATTTTTTGTTGTTGTTCAAGTACAGTGGGCTCCATTTCTCCCCACCACCGACCCCAGCCATCCCCACCTCCCACCCACAATGCTTTCTTAGTATAGAAAATTCCATCATCAGATCAGGGCACTAAGTGTTTCTGTGTCTGAGATGCATAATTTTCTAAAATGTCACAGATGCAGCCATGGACATTGAGGTCTGTAGCACAACAAGAAATTCAGCTCGTATTTTCCCATGGTGAGGATAGGCAGCACAAAGCAAAGCATTCCCTTGTCTCAGTTAGTAAGGGGAGGCATAATTAAATGGGTTTGATGGGTATATAATTCTTCCAGGATATTGTACAAAAATGTCATGTTCATCACTCTCAAAAAAAATCTGTATTTTAAGTCTCTTTCATACCTCCATAATAAAATAAAATGAAAATAAAGTTAAAGCTAAAAAATGCCCATAAGGGCAGGGGGAATTTATGGTCACTGTGATTATTTCCCCGTGTTCCTGAAATATGGACTATAGTACCTGGAGGAAAAAAGGGCAAACTCTGGGCCTGCTAAAACAATGGCCCTCAACCGGGAACAATTTTTCTACCAGGAGACATTTGGCAATATCTCAAAATATTTTTAGATATGGCAACCTGGGAGACGATGTGTGTTATCAAAATCTTCTGGATAAAGACTAAGGCTGCTGTTAACCATCTTACAGGACACATACTATAATGCCCAGTAAATCCCACTACAAATATAATTATCCAGCCTAGAATATCAGTAATGCCAAGGATTAGAAATCTTACATAAATGAAAGGAAGAAGTAAAACTGCCATTGTTTGCAGATGATATGATAGTGTACATAGAAAACCTTATAGGCCCCACCAAAATACTGTTTGACCCAATAAGTGAATTTGGCAAAACAGTGGGATACAAAGATGACATTCAGAAATCGAAGGCATTTTCATACACCAACAATGAAATATCAGAAACAAACACTAGGAAAAAGTCCCATTTACTGTAGCAACAAGAAAAATATAGTACCTAGAAATAAACTTAACCAAGGAGATAAAAGACCTCTACTCAGAAAACTACAGAACACTGAAGAAAGAAGTTAAGGAATACACAAATAAATGGAAGCATATACCATGTTCAGGGACTGAAAGAATTTTTTTAAAAATTTTAAATAATATATTTCATTGATTATGCTGTTAAAGTTATCCCATTTCTCCCTTTTATTCCCCTCTGCTCTGCACACTCCCTCCCACCCACATCTCCCCTCCGCCCCCTCTTTAGTTCATGTCCATAGGTCATACATATAAGTTCTTTGGCTTCTACATTTCCTATACTATTCTTAACCTCCCCCTGTCTATTTTTTACCTACCATTTATGCTACTTATTCTCTGTACCTTTTCCCCTTCTCTCCCCCTCCCACTCCCCTGCTGATAACTCCATGTGATCTCTATTTCTGTGGTTCAGTTTCTGTTCTAGTTGTTTGCTTAGAAGAAAGCACGTTCTCAGTGGAAGGGATCACAGCTGTTTTCTTTCCAAGTTTTTTGGGGATTGGAAGATTTAATATCATTAAAATGTCCATTATACTCAAAGCAATCCTTATTGAAATACCAATGACATATTTCAGAGATATACAACAAATATTTCAAAAATTTGTGCAGAACCATAAACAACCTCAAATAGCCTCAACAATTTTGAGAAAGAAAAACAAAGTAGGAGGGATCACTATAGTGGCCTGGGACAAGGCCACTATAATCAAAACAACCTGGTACTGGCATAAGAACAGACATATAGGTCAATGGAACAGAATAGAGAGCCCAGAAATAAACCCATGCCTCTATGGTCAATTAGTAATTGACCACAGGGTCAATTAAAATGGAGTGAAATAGCCTCACCAATAAATGGTATTGGGAGAGCTGGACAGCTACATGCAATAAAATGAAACTTGACCACCAGTTGACACCATACACAAAAACAAACTCAAGATGGATAAAAGACAAATATAAGTCATGACACCATAAAAGTCCTAAAGGAAAACATAGGCAGAAAAATTCCAGATATCCCATGCAACAATATATATCCTAGGGCAAAGGATATAAAGGAAAGAATAAACAAGTGGGACTACATCAAAATAAAAAGCTTATACACAGCTAAAGAAAACATCAGCAAAATGAAAAGGGATCCAACAGTATGAGAAAACATATTTACCAATGATACCTGAGACAATGGTTTGATGTCCAAAATATATAAAGAACTCATACAACACAACACCAGGAAGACAAACAACTCAATTAAAAATGGGCAAAGGACCTGAACAGATACTTACCCAGAGAGGACATATAGAAGGCCCATAGATATATGAAAAAATGCTCAGCATCACTAGCCATCAGAGAGATGCAAATTAAAACCACAATGAGATCCCACTTTACACAGGTCACAATGGCCATCATAAACAAATCAACAACCAATGCTGGCGAGGTTGTGGAGAAAAGGGAACCTTAGTACACTGTTGGTAGGAATGCAGACTGGTGCAGCCACTGTGGAAAACAGTATGGAATTTTCTAAGAAAACTAAAAATGGAACTTCTTTTGACCCAGCAATTCCACCTCTGGGACTGTACACTAAGAAACCTGAAACACCAATTCTAAAGAACCTGCACACCTCAATGTTTATAGCAGCACAATTTACAATAGCCCAGTACTGGAATCAACCTAAGTGCCCATCAGTAAATGAGGGGATCAAAAAACTGTGGTACATTTATACAATGGAATACTACACAGGAGAAAGAAAAAAGGAGCTCCTACCCTTTGCAACAGCATGGATGGAACTGGAGAGTATTATGCTAAGTGAAATAAGCCAGGCAGCAAAAAATAAATACCATACGATCTCACCTAATAAGAGGAGGCTAATGAACAAAACAAACAAATCAGCAAAAGAGAACCAGAGACATGGAAATAAGGAACAAACTGACAGTGACCAGAAGGAGGGGGTCAAGCAATAATGAAGGAAAGAAGGGGAAGGATCTAGTCAAGGAACATGTATAAAGGACCCATGGACATAGACAACAAAGTGGGGATTGACTGTGGGAGCAGGATGTGGGTGGGGCAGAGGAGAGAAATGGGGGAGAAATTGGGACAACTGTAATTGAACTACAATTTTAAAAAATAAAATAACAAAAAAATTTCTGGAAAAGTAAATGAATCCACTTATAAGACAAGAAAAACACTTTTGTATTACAAGTGGAGAACAGCAACAACATGCGTGGGTGGATATAAACGTTACCAGGAGACAACAGTTTAAAGATTTCTTTTTTAACTATATTTTGTTTTTGTTGTTATTGTTTATTTTGTTTGATTCTTCCATCAGACATTGGACTTTTTTGGGAGGTTTACAGAAAAACATTGCAAGAGGTGGTACACTATATAAAATTAAAGGGGCCAAAAGGGCCTAGATATAGATGTGTTACAGTTAGGCAGAGAGAATATGCCCTCGTGATATTGGGGATACATGAGCACATTAATATAATTTTCAAAATAGGTCACCAATTTATCTGTTTGCCTGTATAACCTAAATATCTTAGTTTTACTAAGGATCTTTCTTCAGTATGTTTCCCAGAAAGATGACCTCATAAACATAAGACCTCAGGTAAGTTGGAAGCCTGTTAATTTCTAGACTTCCATCCAATTCCAACATGGACACACAAGTGCCATGTTGCATCAAATCAAAGATACCATAGTTTGTAATCTGAATATGAATTTCAAAGATGTTGAATCATAAAGAATGTACATACTAAAATACAGTATTATTTATATAGAGATGTTGAGATGCTAAAAAAGTGAAGAATGTACATTTTGGAATATGTAAAATACAGCATTTTTTATATAAGGCAGGAGCTCCTGGTCATTTTGTCTAAGGATATTTTCAGAAATACAGGGTACTATAGATCTTAAGGTCATCTATGGCAAGAAACTCAGAGATAAATGCCTCCATTTCTTGCACACATTTAGAAAATAGTTTCTTTGCCCTTTTCTATCAATTTCTCTTCCTCCCTTTTCTATCAATTCCCTCCTCTCACACACACTCTGTTTTTATTTCTGCATGACCATTTCTTAATCAGATTTACTTAGTGAGATCCTCAGTTTTCAGTTAGAGATGTTTTCCTATAATTTCCTTTTTGTCTTCTCATGATGCTTGATAAATTGTTGATCCCTGAAATTGCAGAAATTATTATGTGTCTATTAGAGTGTTCATAAAATGCATGTGTATTTAATTGTGACATGAGTTTATTCAAAAGCCATTTGTTAAATATCTTTCTTATAATCATGTTACTACATGTTTATAAGAAAGTAATTAATACAATGAAAAAAATATTTTGAATACATTTCAGTTAACTGAATATAACTAACCCAGTGAATTAAACTTAATGAATTACTATTTCTCTGTAATTTGAAGTTTCATACATACCACATATTAAACATGTCTAACATATTTGAGCATCTGTGTGCCCATGCTGTGTTTGTGCATGAGTTTTCTGAGTTTATCAGTGTTTCTGAAGTATATAGACCTGAAAGATTTCTCCTTTTGTTGTTTAAGACCATTGCCATTCTTAAAATACATCAGAATTTTTAAAAATACACATTTAAATTCTTACAAGAATGAACTAAAAATATACAATTACAACAAAAATAAATAATAGTTCAATACAGTATAATAGTTATGCATGATTTCAAAAGATTCTTATAACCAAGGAGAAGATAATCCCTTTAATATTAGAAAGTGAAAGTTAAACCACTCCCAAGTTAAACCACAAACAGTAAACTTAAAAGTCCTTGAAAAAATTTTAAAACATCTCCAGAAAATTTTTAAAAAGACCGTGATAATCCTATATTGTCACATTTTTTTCCTTAGAGAGAGGAGAAGGTAGGAAGAAAGGGAGAAAAATATCAATGTGAGAGAGAAATATCAATTGGTTGCTTTTCATATGGCCGAACCTGCAGCAAAGGCACACATCCTGACTGGAACCAAACCTGAGACCTTTCGATTTTCAGGCCAGAGCCCATCCAACTTAGGCATCACTTCTATTTTGATTCATGCCTCAGTCAGTATACTAAGATGAGAAAGAAAATGATAACTTGGGAGGTAGAGCAAACATACAAGAATACCTGAAGAGAATGCAGGATAAATAAGTATAAACAAATAAGAGAAGAAATAAATGTGGCATAATTGAAAAAATAGTAATAAATTTTAAAGTATAAGACAAAGTGCATAGACATTTTAACATAGAAATGCTCTTTAGCCAACATAATTGAAGATAGATAATTTATATAAGTAATTTTTCTCTTTTTGGCAGCAAACTAGCAAATGGGTTATACTTTTAAGTTTAAAGGAAGACTTGCTTATTATCTTCATGTTTTCCTTTTTTCTAGACAAAACTAATCACTCTCAAGCAAATCCAACATGACTGACAGATTTTCTTCCATCTACCAAAACCATGTAGTAGAAGACTGATAAGTAAATTAATTGGCATATCTCCTTAGACCACCAACATAAGCATCACCCAGAAACTTGATAAACAATATAGTAATTAGTGATCCTTTCAAAATGTATTGAATCATATTTATTTTAACAAAATATTAAGATGATTTTTCATTACATTAAGAAACATTTCACTCAAGTACTTTATTATTACCAAATGTATGAGAACTTATGCATGATTGTATGTATATTAATGGCAGTTAGAAGTCTTACAAAAATTATAGACAAAAAGTGAGAATCCATAGTGAATTTGTCTCTTTCTAACTAGATTATGAAGATATTATAGTAAATAAATTAAATGTGATGTATTATAAAGATAGGCTGGCTACCTGTGGTTGCTGGCCTATGGTTTGCTCCTATTTGTTCCAAAGAGAATCTCCTGCCTTCAAAGTAAATATAATATAAATCTACTAACCTAACATGGCTGACTTCATTTACTGAATAAACAGAATTAAAAGACTAAAAAAATGAGCATAAGGTAGGAAAACATGTATGCTATATATAACTAACAAATGGCTTAGCTTATATTTATAAAAACAAAACTTTTGCAAATGAATTTGGGAAAGACAGATAAGTCAATAGAAAATGGACAAGACTTACACAGAGGCTTCAAAAAAAGGCAAAGCATTTACCTTGACAAATTTTCTGTTATAAACATATAAATAGAGGTACATAATTTCAAGTTAGAAGGAAATTAATATACAATATTGATGTCTTGTCCTCATTCCAAACTTGGGATTCTAAAATGCCTAGCAAACTTGTACCAGAATGTGCTGGGAAATGAGCCAAGAGCAAAAATTGATGAAGAGCTATTAAATTCGAAGATTGCCTCTAAGATCTTATCAAATTCAATTTCTTCAGTCTGAGCTCAGTGCTAGATCAATTTCCCTTGAGTCTCATCTTCCCATGGAAGATTTTCCACAAAGTGTGGTGTTATTGTCCAAATAGTTCTTGCTTGTCATCCCAAAGGGCTCTCTAGGCTTTATAAAACAGTGCTTACAAAGCGGAAATGGGGACTCTAAGGCTGCTTCTAATATTTTTCTTATCATTCATTGACTTTAAGGAAAAATGTCATTTTGGTAAAAAAAAAAATCACAAAGGAGGTAAGAAGCAATTCTACTCTTTCATAATATCTGGCAAAATTTGCATTCCATTTTCTACCTTTTTGGATCCTGAAGAGATAGGCTAGATACAGAAACAAAAGCAACTCAAAAGATCCTCAGGGAGACTTGAGAACCTTACAGAATTGCCAAGGAGAGATGGAATGTACATATTGGTGGAAATGTATATCTAGGGATGTTTTAGAAATGCTCAGCCTGGATGATATATGTAAGAAGGACATATATCTCAAATATTACATGATTATTCTTCTTTATGACTCCTGGCAGGTAGATACATGACCTTGGACAAGTTATTATACCTCTCTAAGACTTGTTTTCTTATCTATAAAATGGATAAAATAATAGCCTAAGAACATAAATGAGAAAATTTATATAAAGTATTTATAGGGTGTCATGTTACTATAATAAAGTTAAATTAATAACTATATAGTAAAATAATTAAATGTACAGTGCTTATCCTCTACATTTAAATTAAATCACAATAATGACTACTTCTAAAAGCAACGCAGTTCTCAATTCAATGGTGAGACAAAGGCCAGAAAACAAATGGCCACAGCCTATTGACATGAAATAATTTTAGCCATATCTAGCACAGAAAAGCAAGTTCTATGACTCAGATAAAAAGTGTCAGAAGATAGGTACATTCATAAGATGATGGATATCATGTCCTTATTTGTAGCCTTGACTTTTGCTAAAGTTCCAAACACTTATACTTAATAAATTATAGGTCCCCAAGGAAACCAGATCTTTGGTCAGTACTTTGGATATTCACTCATTTAGAGGTTAGGAAGAAGAGCAAAATCCAACATAACAGCAGACAGTTGAGACAGAAACACTAAGAAATTATACTTTTTTGAAAGCCAAGTTTCTTCCATACTCTGAATATTCTTGGAAAAGTCTAAGAGTCAACCCTGACAAGCAAAATGAGGGAGATTGTGTGGATGATTGAAGAGTGATTCAATAATTTCTAGATCCTGAAGAAAATGGTAAAAAGGAATCTATAACATAATGACTTAGGAAAAGATAATCTTTTGAACCAATAATCAAGAAGTTGTTTTCATATGTTAAGAGGCACCAATTTTTGTTGTTGTTAGAGGAGCACCAAACGAAGAAACTAAAGCAAAACAAACAACAAAAATACACACACATATTTCATGGAATATGGAATTGTAGTCTGAAAAAGAGATAGCTAATAGAGGGAAGTATTACTGTCTTCAACTTTAGATATTATATTCAATTAAATAAATAACTATGAAGCTATAGTTATGTTCCAGTTACTATACTAGGCACTAGAAATGCAGTTGTGAACAGTATAACCACAATTTTCTATGCTTATAGTCTAGTAATGGGAGGAGACAGACATTAAGTAATAATAATGAAAGTATGTAAGAAAAGAAACAATTTTGTGTAAATGAGACTAGATACTGTACTTTCAGAGAAAAGAAGATAGAAACTTTTAGGAACACGTAGCAACTCAATTCAAGGGAGACAAATAATCTGAGTGTTCAACCATGAAGTAGAAAGCTTTGAGTACTAGTTAATATACCAATACTAGGAATAAAGTATGATATGTTAGCTGATGGTTACATACTGATTTAGAGTGATTCTGTACAAGCAAGAGAGTAAGACTATGTGTTTTTAAGGTCCCTTTTAACTCCAAGACTGTATAATTACAAACTTTTAGTTCTGTCATTACTTCAAGTGTTATCCTATTAGAGATAAACAGATTTGAAGTAATTTATTAATTCTACCTCCTTTCCCAATTTATAGAACATTGCTTTTCCCTTTATGATTTTGTTTTTATAAAACTGAAATAAGAGAAGCATAAAATTGGTGACCTGATTTTATGACATTCAGCCATGGGTAGTTGCATGTGGTCAAAGGATTTTGGGGGATTGTTAAATGTGCAGTCCCAATGATTGGCAAGTTTTACAAAATTAAAACAAATTCCTGAATGAAGAAGCAAATCAGATTCTTCTCATTTGTTTCTGTGTTTGACTTTTCTGACAGCCTGAACTGACAATAAATACATAGACCATCTTAAGAAATCTCTGATTGGCATCTTAGTGTCTATGATCTACATCATACCAGAAAGGGACATCTTCTGCCAGACTTCATTTAGGAAATTTCCCACTGCATTGCGGTAAGCACCTGATTAGGTATATTTTCATGTGTCATGTCTCCTCTTAATGACACAAACATTGAAGTTCTTAGATTCCTCCTTACTGGGATCCCTGGACTGGAGAAGAGTCACATCTGGATATCCATTCCTTTCTCCTCTGTGTACCTTCTTTCTCTCCTGGGAAACTTTACCATTCTCTTTCTTATCAAGACAGAGCCAAGCCTCCATGAACCTATGTACTATTTCCTTTCCATGCTCTCCATCTCAGACCTAGGGTTGTCCCTTTCTTCCTTACCCACCACTTTGGGGCTATTCCTATTCAGTGTCCATGAAATTCATGCAGCTGCCTGCTTTGCACAAGAGTTCTTTATCCATTTATTCACAGTTACTGAAGCTTCTGTGCTATCTGTAATGGCATTTGATCGATACGTGGCCATCCACAATCCTCTGAGATACAGCACAATCTTAACCAGCTCTCGAGTCATCAAAACGGGGGTCTTACTGACTTCTAAAAATGTTCTTTTGATCCTTCCACTGCCCTTTCTCTTGCAACGGCTGATATACTGTCATCAAAACCTGCTCTCACACTCCTACTGTCTCCACCAGGATGTCATGAAGCTGGCATGCTCTGACAACAGAGTCAATGTTGTCTATGGACTCTTTGCTGCACTCTCCACCATCCTGGATTTGTTGTTTATTACTTTTTCCTACATAATGATCTTAAAGACAGTCTTAGGCATTGCAACCTCCAGAGAGCATCTGAAAGCCCTCAACACCTGCATTTCTCATGTCTGTGCTGTGCTCATCTTCTATGTACCCATGCTAA
>JAPYXV010004836.1:0-10000 GCA_028533065.1 Trachops cirrhosus
CAAGAGATAAGGGGACAGTCACCTACAAAGGAGTGCCCATCAGGCTGTCAGCTGATTTCTCCAAAGAGACCTTACAGGCAAGAAGGGGCTGGAAAGAAGTATTCCAAGTCATGAAAGACAAGGACCTACATCCCAGATTGCTCTATCCAGCAAAGCTATCATTTAGAATGGAAGGGCAGATCAAGTGCTTCTCAGATAAGGTCAAGTTGAAGGAGTTCATCATCACCAACCCCTTATTAAAGGAAATGTTAAAGAGACTTATCTAAGAAAAGGAAGGTAAAAAACATGTGTAGTAAAATGACAGCAAACTCACAATTATTAACAACCACACCTGAAACAAAAACAAGAAGAAACTAAGCAAACAACTAGAACAGGAATGGAACCACAGAAATGGAGAACACATGGAGGGTTAGCAACAGGGGAGTGGGAGGAAGAGAGAGGGTACGGAGAATAAGTAGCATAGATGGTAGGTAGACAGGGGGAGGGCAAGAATAGTATGGGAAATGTAGAAGCTAAAGAACTTATGACACATGGACATGAACTAAAGGGGGGGAATGTGGATGAGAGAGGGTGTGTAGGGTGGAGGGGAATGAAGGGGGGATAATAGGACACCTGTAATAGCATAATCAATAAAATATGTTTAAAAAAAATTCTCTCTTTATCTTTAACCTTTGGCATTTTAACTATGATGTGTCTTGGAGTGGGCCTCTTTGCATCCATCTTGTTTAAGACTCCCTGTGCTTCCTGTACCTGCATGTCTATTTCCTTCACAAAATTAGGGAAGTTTTCTTTCACTATTTCTTCTTTAAAAAAAAAAATTATTGCCCTGGCTGGTGCGGCTCAGTGGGTTGAACGCGGCCATGTGAACCAAAGGGTCACAGCTCGATTCCCAGTCAGGGCATGTGCCTGGATTGCAGGCCAGTTCCCAGCAGGGGGTCCACGAGATGCAACTATATATTTATGTTTCTCTCCCTCTCTCCTTCCCTTCCCCTCTAAAGATAGATAAATAAAATCTTTTTTAAAATTATTTTATTTTTGTTCAACTACAGTTGTCTGCATTTCTCCCCCACCACTGTCCCCACCCCAGCCATCCCCATCTTTCACTATTTTTTCAAACAGACAGACTTCTAATATCCTGCTCTTTCTCTTTTCCTGGTACCCTCTATGATGCAGATGTTGGACCTCTTGAAGTTGTCATAGAGGCTAATTACACTATCCTTGCTTTGTTTGGATTCGTTTGTCTTCTCGTTGTACTAATTGAATGTTTTTTTTTCTTCCTTATTTTCCAAATCATATATTTGATTCTCAGCTTCATCCACTCTACTGTTGTTTCCCTGTAAATTGTTCTTTATTTTAACTAGTGTATCCTTCATTTCTGACTGGATCTTTTTTATGCTGTTGAGGTCCTCACTAAGTTCCTTGAGCATCCTTATAACCAGTGCTTTGAACTCTGCATCCAATAGATTGATTATCTCCATTTTGTTTAGTTCATTTTCTGGAGTTTTCATCTGTTCTTTCATTTGAGCCATATTTCTTTGGTTCCTCATTTTGGCAGCATCCTTGCATTTCTATGTATTAGGTAGAGCTGCTATGACTCCCTGTTTTAGTAGCGTGGCCTAATGTAGTAGGTGTCCTGTATGATCCAGTGACACAGCCTCCCCTGTCACCCAAGCTGGGTACTTGAGGTGCGCCATTGTTGTGGGCTGAGTACACCCTCCTCTGGTAATAGAGCCTCGATTGCTGTTGCCAGGTTAATGGGAGGGATTTATACAGGCCAGTCAGTTGCAAGGTCTGGCTGTGATCACTGACCACCAACCTCTGCCATTCGTGGTGGTTCTTCAACATGGTCTGTAGCTGTCCACTGGATGTCCAGACTGTGGGGTTTCCTGGGTGATTCAGGCCAAAGTCAGCCCAATCTGTGTTCTGCTGGGGCCACCCTACCTGAGCTATAAAGCAATCTGAGATGGGTGCTTCTTGTGCTGGGTTTGGAGATTGTCAGGCAAAGCCAAATTGTGGATCTAGGCTGGTTGCTGCCAGTACTGGACCTGGGGCCACTTAGCAAGAGATACAGGGCTGGGGGCTTACTGAGGCCAGCTGTTGCTTGTTTGATAGGATTTAGGAAGTTGTGAAGCATCAGCTAAGACCAGCCATTCATATGAAAAAGTCAAGGTTTAACATTTTTGGTGGGCCTGTAAATTGGGACAGAGTCTCAAGATTCTCCAGGGTGGGGCAAACAGTGTTAGCCAGGTTGGTGGAGTCTCAGATATAGCACCAGCCTGCCTACTCTGTGGCTCTGTGTGTGTAGGGCTCAGAAAAGAGACAATGGCCTCTGCTCACCTTTCTTTCTGGGAAAAATCTGTCCCTCAGCTCTCACTTTGATGTCAAACACTAGTTTCTCCCCATATGCCACTAGTGCCTTTCAAACTGCTATCTTGTACTGGAGCTCAAAGGAAATGAGTCTGAGTTAGTCCCTGTGTGGGTTCTTCAAAGGGATCTGCTTGGGACTCTAGAAGTTTCTTCCACTGACTCCCTACTGGTTTTTCCAGGCAGAAGTTATGGGGACTTCTCTTCCTGGCACTGGAATCCTGGGCTGGGGGTCTAGTGTGGGGCTGGGACTCTTCACTCCTGCGCTTTCCCTCCTGGATTTTTATCCACCACACATGGGTGTGGGACCAGCCCATTTCACATCCCTGCCTCTCCTACCAGTCTGGATAGAGGTGGTTTCTTTTCTTTTCTTTCCTTTCCTTTCTTTTTCTTCCTTCCTTCCTTCCTTCCTTCCTTTCTTTTTTAAAAATATTTTATTTATTTTTAGACAGAGGGGAAGGGAAGGAGAAAGAGAGGGAGAGAAACATCAATGTGTGGTTGCCTCTTGCATGCCCCCTACTGGGGACCTGGCCAGCAACCCAGTCATGTGTGCTGACTGGGAGTTGAACCAGGACCCTTTGGTTCACAGGCCTGCGCTCAATCCACTGAGCCACACCAGCCAGAGCTAGATGTGGTTTCTTAATTCCATAGTTGTAAGACTTCCATTTAACTTGATTTCTAGTGGTTATTCTATATTTTAGTTGTAAATTTGATGTGGTTATTCGGGGAGGTGAGCCATGTTTACCTATGCCGCCATCTTAACTGGAAGGTACTCAAAAGTTACCTTTTTTAAAAAAAGAAAATTTTCAACATTCAGATTATGGGTTATTTTAATTTTTTCTATTCTTATTTACATGTCTCAATTTTCCCACAGAAAACATAAAAAGAGTACAGAAAAATTCCTGCTTACTCTATGACTAGTAGCTTTAGGGTGGTTTTATTCCCAGGACTTTCTGGGTCTTCTGAAATAACCCATCCAATTCTAAGGTGAAAATACTAAATGCTGTGCTGTGGACAAAGTGTGTCCCCCCAAACCTAAATTCACATGTTAACACCCAACCCCACATGTGATGGTGGGGCCTTTGGGAGGTACTTAGGTTTAGATGATGTTATAAGGTACAGCCCCCCGTTGTGGGATTAATGTCATATAAGATGAGAAAGAGACTAGGAATTTTTTCTCTTTCAGCCATATGAGGACACAGCATGAAGGCAGTGGGCCATGTGAAAGCTAGGAAGAGGGCTCTCACAAGGCTGAATCTGCCAGCACTTTGATCTTAGATTTCCCAGCTACCAGAAGTGTGAGGCATAAACGTTTGTTGTTTGAGCCTTCTAGTCTATGATGTTTTGTTATAGCAGCCCCAACTAAAACAGGCTGTAAACCTTTTCCCTTCCCTCTGATGGAAACTGGACCAATTTCTAGAAATAAACCAACAATTTTGGAATGTCCCTGTTGTCTAGGATTCTAGGAAAACCAGAGGTTCCCCTTAGTCAAGACTTCCCGAGCAGAACTTTTTGTTGTTATTGTTATTGGCAGGATTAGGGGGAAAGTTTTAAGAAACATGCTTTGAAAGACTCTGTTCCTTTGCCCCTACCTATCTTGACTTCTCCAAAAAATATTTGAGAGAATAGTCATAATGAAAGATTGTATTGAGATAGCTGGAAAATTTGGAAATCCTAGACTCTGGAAATGAGGCGGAATCTCAGAAGTCTTCAGTTCTACCTTTTTGCTTTTTACAACGTGGATGCCATAGTGGTTCATTGTGGGACCTCGCTAATTATTAGAAAGTTAGCTGTAATGTTCTTCCCATCCTTTGCCCTGACCTTTGGGGTTTTGAGGAATGAGTTTGCTGCCATTTCTGGATAGGAGCTCTTCCTTGGATTTCTCTTTTCTAATCTAAAAAACCTCAGTTTTCTGAGTTGCTGTACCCAGGACCCCTTACTTACCCACTCCACTCACCCCTTGGAGGGAACTGTCTTGCCTGTCCATATCCTTCTTAAGGTGCACAGAAATGGACAATAGTTTGTATTGTAGGGTGATCAGTGAAGAGGATGGTGGGAATACCTACCTACTTAGTTTTGCGTACTATTGTAGAGAAGGAATGTCTTAGGTGACATCAGCCTGTTCTGGCAGCTGAGTCACACCTGTCTCATGGCACACATTCATCTGGTCAATGTGAGCCAGCAGAAGTTCCTGAATATTAGTATCGTGGGATATTAAGTTGGGCCAGAGAGAGGCTAAGGGATTTCTTCTTATTGAAGAAGAATCTTTAGAACAGAGGAGCAATTTTTTCTTTCACCTTCATTTGATGTCACTGCCTTCCTCAGACATCTTAGATCTTTGAGACTGGGAACGTAGGGAGAGGGAAAGGCAGTCTTTGCTAGCTTTCAGAGTTAAAAGTTTGAATCTATGTTCTTTCCCATAATTAATTCTTGGAATATTTGTTAAGTGTCAGTCACATACTAAACACTAATCTAGGTACTGGTGATAAGGATGGTAACTGTATAGTAGACATGGAGCTTATAAAATCTGGTGGGGGGGAATATATTAATTAAATAAATAATCACATAAATAAATATGTAGCTCCAAAATACAATAAATAATTTCAGAGAAAAGTAGATAATTCTATAGAAATATATACTAGAAAATCTGATCTGGTTTGACCTAGTCTTCAAATCCTTGATGAGGTGACACTTGGGTTTTCATCATTGAAAGAAGAGTGTGAGTTAACTGGGCAAAGGGGGTGGGGTCTGTTGTGGATGGAACAAGTATTACATATCGGTAGAGAGAATAGTGTTTGAAGGCCCCAGGCAGGACTGAAGTGATGAGGTTGATTCCATCAGATTTGGACACAGTAACATACAGCAGGCTGTCAGTTAGGAGACGGGTTCATCAGTTGAGGGGTGGGTAGGGTAGGGCATTTATTCTAGTTTATGGACCAGATGGAGGAAAGGAAAACCTGGCCTTTGCAACACAATGATATCAGCATCTACATGATCGTATCCTCATAATTGGGTGGTTATTGACTTTGTATCAATATTGAGTTTAGTTTAATCTGGCAACATACTCCTTTATTAGCCCTTGTTGACCCCAAGGCCATGTTTTTATAACCATCCACTCTGGGAAGCACCCAGAAGAGGAGCTGAGGTCAAGAGCTCCTTGGGTGTGAGGTTTCCTGTGCCTGCCTGATTCACAATGGCCTAGCATGGGGTCCAGTTGGCTCCAGGAATGGACAGAACAAAAAGTGACAAGCATGCGAATGCTAGGGATGCTAGGGATGCTAGGGATGCCAGTTTGTTCTATATCTTTTAGGCTCAGCTCCCAGGTGACAGCCAGGGTGGAGTTCACAAATCTGAGCTCAGCACTTCTGGGCAGAGAACTCCTTGTCAGTGGTGCCATCTGCAGGGCATTAAGGAATTTGCCAGGAATTTGCCAGGAATTTGATGGAATTGGGAGGGGAAAATGGCATCTCTTTTCTCCCTCAAGCCTCAATCTGAGCATGTCCTTAAATCACAGCCCTGGTCCTTCATAGGGCTTAAAGACCCATATTGCCTCTGATCTTGTGGCAGGCAATATTTAAGGCAGGATACAAAGCAGCAGAATACTGGGCTGTGGTATCACTTCCCTTCTTCCTTCCCAATTAAATCTGTCCTCTGTAAAAAATGAGGCCAAGAATGGTGGGTTGTGAAGGTATTTAAGCATCCTGGTGCTTAAAAAAAGCGATTGGGTAGTAAACTGAAGGTGTTGCTGTTAATTATCATTATTATCCTCACCATCTCTAAGTAAGCCCTCCTCAGGCTTTTACTTATATTTTTTTCTTTTCTGAGTAAATGGCTCTCATTCTCCCCTGGCAATGGCTCTGGGGTCCCCCTGAGCAAAGCAGTAATGTCCTGGCTTGAGGTGCCCTGTTCCTCATCTCCCAAGTCCAGTCCTACATCTCCAAGCTTACAAGTCCTCCAAGATTTGATCGCCCTATTTGCCACCCTCTTCTGAGAAAGGCAGAATGGAAGTCTGTAGTGCTAACGGGAAAATAGGGCCAGAAGGTTGACAGCCTGGCTAGTGACAGAGAAGAAGAGGTCAAGTGTCTCTCTCTGTTCCCTGGGACTTGCCACCCTGAGACTCACCTTCTAGGAGGTGCTTGAAGAAACCTGGGCCTAGAAAGAGGGTGAGTATGTTTTACAAAGCTCCAGGGTTATATGTTCACGTTGACTAGAACAATAAAGAATCTGGCCTAAGAGGGAAATAATCATTATTTATTTTTACTTCCATGGGAGCAATCTGTGGGCCATAAGCATTACCAGGCACTGTCCTTGCTGCTGGGGCACAGGTGTAGAAGATAAGACCCCAGTACTCCCCTAAAGGAATGCTTGGTGGCATTTCCTGGGTGCCTTAGCATTTCATTATGGCCATCCCTGCCATGTCACACACTTGGCATCTCATGTCACCAAAGGCTTTGATTACTACTAGTCAACTACTAGTCATTGTCTTGACATAAAAAATGTTTGGGAACAGAGGGGACAGAAGTAAATACTGAATTTCAGCAGCAAGTTGGATCAATAACCAAATAATTAATGTATGAAGGGGACAGGATAATTTAGGAGTGTAGATAGGTGTCTATTCTAAAGGACAGCTCACAAGGCGATAAAAATATTGAAATTTGAGACTTCCAGTACAGATGGAGGTATAGGTAAGCAAGCTTTGCCCCCTCACACAACCATGGCAAAAATTACAACTACACTACAAAACAAATGCCACCCAGAATTGTCAGAAAATTGAGCTGTATGGAAGACTGACAATCAAAGAATTAAAGAAGCTGCATTCATCCAGACAGGTAGGAAGGGCAGAGACATGGAGATGCATGGAGAGGCATGGAGGCGAGGAATGCGTGGTCCCATACCCACTTGTGGTAGATAAAAATTGGGAGGAATACTTCAGGAGCAAGGGATTCCAGCCCCACAACAGACCACCCAGACCAGAGTTCCTGTGCCAGGAAGATAAGTCACCATAACTTCTGGCTGTAAAAACCAGTAGGGGTTGGGGTAGGAAAGAAATTGTGAGTCTCAGGAGTCTCCTCTTAAAGGGCCCTATCAAATGCAGAGTTCAAAACACTGGTTATTAGGTTGCTCAAGGAACTCATTAGGTACTTTGACAGAATAAAGAAGACCCAGGCAGAAATGAAGATTACACGAAGTGAAATAAAAATTTGCAGGGAATCCACAGTGGAGTAGATAAGCCAAAAAACAAATCAGTTATTTGGAACATAAGGTAGAAAAAGAAATTCAATCAGAACAGCAAGAAGAAAAAAGAATCCTAAAAACCAAGCATAGACCAAGGAGCCTCTGGGACAACTTCAGATGTACCAACATTCAAATCATAAGGGTGCTGGAAGGAAAAGAGAAAGAGCAAGAAATTGGAAATCTATTTCAAAAAATAATGAAAGAAAACTTCCCTAATTTGGTGAAGGAAACAGACATACAAGTCCAGGAAGCACAGAGAGTACCAAACCAGATGGACACAAAGAGGAACATACCAAAACTCCAAAGGTTACAGATAATCAAATACCAAAGGTTAAAGATAAAGAGAGAATCTTAAACGCTGCAAGAGAAAAGCAGTTACCTCCTAAGGAGTTCCCATAAGACTGTCAACTGATTTCTCAAAGGAAACTTTGCAGGCTAGAAGGAACTCTCAAGAAGTATTCAAAGTGATGTAAATCAAGGACTTACAACCTAGATTACTCTATCCAGCAAAGCTATCATTTAGAATGGAAGGGCAGATAAAGTGTGTCCCAGACAAGGTAAAGCTAAAGGAATTCATCATCACCAAGCCACCAATATATGAAATATTAAAGGGACTTATTTAAGAAAAATAAGATCAAAACTATGAACATTAAAATGACAATAAATTCACAACTATCAACAATTGAATCTAAAAAACAAAGTAAACAAGCAGAACAGAAACAGAGTCATAGATATGGAGATCTTTTAGGGGGAGTTTAGAGGGAGAAGAGGGAGAATGGGGGAAAAGGTACAGGGATTAAGAAGTACAAACTGGTAGGTACAGAATAGACAGAAGGATGGTAAGAACACTATAGGAAATGGAGAAGCTAAAGAACTTATATGCATGACCCATAGACATGAACTAAGGGGCAGGGGGAAATGCTGGAGGGAATGGGGGTACCAGATGGAAGGGGACAAAAGGGGAAAATTGGGACAACTGTAATAGCACAATCAGTAAAATACATTTAAAAATACTGAAATTCGAGTTTGAACTGTAGAAAATGGAAAAACTTTTCTCTCTAAATTACAGGTTTCCCTCCTTTTTAAAAATGAAATACTTGAAGCCTACAGAAAATAGGAGATTGTAACTATCGTGTTGTTCTAGGCAACATAAAAATTCTATAACTCCCACTGATTCTCACCTCCTGTTATTGTAGTTTCCTCTCACAATAGGATTGATGTGTAACATATAGGATATTGGTAAAATGACAGTGCAACTTTTAAGGTTATGCCGTAAGACATGGTTTCTAACTTGCCGTCTCTTGGCTCACTCACTCTGGGGGAAGCCTGCTGCCATGTCATTAGGACACTCAAGGATCCCTTTTGAGAGGTTGAAGTGAAGAACTAAGGCCGCCAGCAAACAACCAGCACTAACCTGTCAGGTTTGTGAGCGAACCACCTTGGAAGTGAGTCCTCCGGCCCATCAAGCATCAGAAGACTGCAATCTTATGATAAACCCCAAGACAGACCACCCAGTCAAGCTACTCCTGAATTCCTGACCCTCAGAAATTACATGAGGTAATACATATACTGTTTTTTAATTTTTCTTTATTGATTTGAGAGGTTAACAGTTTGTTCTATTCATTCATTCATTCATTCATTCACTAGTTAACTCCTTTAAATGCCCTGACTGGGGATCGATTGAGCCTGCAACCTTGGTGTTGGTCCAACCAACTGAACCACCGGCCAGGGCCACATGCTGTTTTAAGCCACAAAATTGTTGGTGAATTTGCTATGCAGTAACAGATACTAGATCACAAACACCGATGTACTTACCACCCAACCTTGTCGTTTTAACATTTGCCTTACTCTAATTTTCTTTAAAAAAAGCATTGTTCCCCCCTCTCCAAAATAAAACATTACAGTCTAAACACTGGCTTCTTAATCCTGTCCCTGATTTGTGCTTCATAACTCTGAAAAAACATCAGGGCACCCTCTGCATTGAGTATTGCTTGCCTGAAAAGCAAGCTCTTTTCAGCACTGGTTTGCTGCTGCTTTCCAGGCTCTGGCCTAGCTATCTTACCCTTGTTTTGCAAAAATAAAAGGAACATTTCAAAGGGTCTTCAAACATCTCTCAAGACTGTCTTCCCTCTGGGAGTTGGGCATCAACTGAAAACCTTAATTCTCATTTGGCTATTAATCCAATTTAAAGCACTGGCAATTACCTCCCTCTGCGGACTGTGGTAGCCACATTTGTGTTGCTATGCTAGGCCTGCAGTGCCCCCCAACAGAACTCTCTCAAATTTCTGCCAAATCAAACTTTCAGAAGCTAGAACAATTGTTTTGTTAATAGAGGGTGGGACAAGTTTATTCCATCAACATTTTTAACAAAATTTAATTGTCCCTATGCTTTCTGAATTTG
>JAPYXV010004838.1:0-11037 GCA_028533065.1 Trachops cirrhosus
TTATGACACATGGACATGAACTAAAGTGGGGGAATGTGGGTGGGAGAGGGTGTTCAGGGTGGAGAGGAATGAAGGGGGATAATAGGACAACTGTAATAGCATAATCAATAAAATATATTTTTTAAAAAATGTCTGATTCCTCCTCTCCTTCTCTCCTTTCCTTCCTTTTTTCCTAGATCATGAGTTTCCATCCTGAGGAAGAAGGATTCCTGCACGTTAGAAGTCAGTGTGTGAAGGTATTCCTAGAGATCGAGGGCAGAAATGTCTAATATTCTGAAAGCCTAACTGAACTGTCCCATTTACACTAGATAAAGTCCCTGGACTAAAATGTGGGTTTCTTTGCTTTGGGCAGAATTTACATCACATTGCTTATCTCATGCTGATTAGAAGTTCTTATTCAGCTCTGCATTAGCTGTTGATTAATAAAACAAAGAGGATCCATTATTAATATATGTAGTTTGCTAGATAGACAAGCATCTTTGTATCTGGTGGGTGCTTTCTTCTCTGGAAATTCCCCTTTTATATAACATCAACCACACAGTGGCATAACTGCCTGAAAATAAAAATCACTGTGTATTTACTAGTGTGTACCATGTGCCAGACACCGGACACAGTATTTTACCAGTGTATTGATTTGTTTAATCCTCTTAAGAACCTTATGATGGGGATATGATAGGAGGGGGGAACTGTTGTTAACCCATTTTATAGAAGATGTGACCAAAGAGGTTAAATAATTCTTCCAAGATCACAGAGCTAATAAGTAATAGAGATGGAAGACACACGCAGACGATCTGTCCCTATGTGTAACCTCCAGGCTATATTTATTGGCAACTAACTATGTGTCTGTCTCTACCATTGAGGAAAGATGTCAACTCCCAGGAGACAGACAGACAGAGTCATTTGTTTCTAATGTCATATGTCTGGTGCCTAACATGAGGTGCTCAATAAATACTTGTTGAATGAATAAATGAATGGGTGGATCGACAAATGAATAACATTAGAAATATATGGAGCAAATAATAAGGAGTCTTTGGTGGTGATAAGATCTATAGTCTACAGATTAAATCTGTGTGATTCAATTCTATTTGGTCATCATTCATCTGACTTTCACTTCTTTTTTAAAGATTTTATTTATTTATTTTTAGAGAGAGGGGAAGAGAGGGAGAAAGAGAGGGAAAGAAACATCAATGTGTGAGAGACACATTGATTGGCTGCCCCTCACACATCCCCAAGCCAGGTATGTGCCAGGTATTCCCTTGACTGGGAATAGAACCAGCAATCAATCCACTGAGTGACACCAGCCAGGCCCTGCCTTTCACTCTCATTGGATTACAGACCATAATTGTAACCATTACCACTCTTAACACCCACCATTTATCCAATCACCTACTATAATGCTAGAGATTTTAGCTATATTACCTCCTCTATCCTCATCACAACCTTTTGAAGGGAAGTAGGCTTCATTTTTTATCCCAGAGCTCAAAGAGGTTAAATGACTTGCCTACGTCACACAGTGAATGGAAGAACCAGAATTCAAATCCAACTTTGACTCCAAAGTTCATGCTATTTTGCTGGCAGTGCTAGATAACCATGTCTATCAGATACCAGCAAATATCCCTACACTCCTATGCCATTTTCTATTGAATTCACGTTTAGAATTTTCAATGTCTCTAGCAGTTATGCTACCTTATATTTCTTGTTTATTTTTTTCAAATTACTCCAGTAAAATTCTAGTCCTAATTTTTTTTTAAGTACAGATAAAACAAAAGTACCCTCTGAACTTCTCCTCCCCCCAAAAGACACAACCCCAGATCCCTCCCAGGGCAAACTACAATTATCCGCTTTGTGTGAGTCTCCTCAGACACTTTTCTGTGCATCTATAAATGTGTAGAAACATGTGCATTTGTTGCCCTGGCTAGTGCAGCTCAGTTGGTTGGAGTGTCAACTCGTAGACTCAAAAGGTCATGAATTCCATTCCTGGTCAGAGCATATACCCAGGCTGTGGGTTCCATCCCTGGTCAGGGTGTGTAAGAGAAACCAACCAATCAACATTTCTCTTTCACATTGATGTTTCTCTCTCTCGCTCTCTCTTCCAGGGTCTCTAAAAAAAATGGGGAAAAAATGTTCTCATGTGAGGATAAAAAAAAGAAAAGGAAACATGTGCATTTGTTTTATGTTCCTCACATAGGTAAGACCATATCCTGTATATTATTCTGAACTTGGTTTTTCCTTAATAATGTAGTTACTACACATATCTCTACTTTATTCTTTTTTTTATTGTTGACACTATTACAGATGTCCCCATTTCCCTCCCCCAACTTCATTCTTTTTTTTAAAGATTTTATTTATTTATTTTTAGACAGGGAAAGGGAGGAAGAAAGAGAGGAAGAGAAACAACAATGTGTGGTTGCCTCTCATACACCCGCAAATGGGGACCTGGCCCGGAACCCAGGCATGTGCCCTGACTGGGAATAAAACTGGTGACCCTTTGGTTCGCAGGCCAGCACTAAATCCACTGAGCCACACAAGCCAGGGCTACTTCATTCCTTTTAACTCCCACATAGTTTTCCATTTTGGTAAATGGTTAGGTTAACTACAATTTTTCATTATTTTCAAACAGTGCGTCAAGGAACTTATATAGTAGTTTTCCAGGACACATACCTACCCACTTGGAATTACTAAATCAAAAGTCAAGGTGCACCCCTAAGTTCACTGAAGCATTATTTACAATAACCAAGATTTGGAAGCAGCCCAAGTGTCCATTAGTAGATGAGTGGATAAAAAAGCTGTAGTACAGTTACACAATGAAATACTATGCAGCAGTAAAAAAAAAAAAAAAAAGGAATTCTTAACTTTTGCAACAGCATGGATGGGCCTGGAGAGTATTATGCTGAATGAAGTAAGCCAGTCAGAGAAAGACAAGTACCATATTATTTCACTTACATATGGAATCTAATGAACAAAATAAACTAACAAACAAAATAGAAACAGACTCATAGAGACAGAGAACAGACTGACAGCTGTCAGAAGGGAAGTGGGTTGATAGGCTGCATGAGAAAGGTGAAGTGATGAAGCAAAAAACAATGAAACAAAACAAAACAACTCATAGACACAGACAACATATGGTGATTCCCAGAGGGAAAGAGGGGTGGGGGAGGTAGAAGAGGATAAAGGGGAATAAATGGTGACAGAAGGAGACTTGACGTGGGGTGGTGAACACACAATACAATATATAGATGATGTATTATAAAAATTGTATACCCGAAACCTATATAATTTTATTAACCAATGTCACCCCAATAAATTTAATCTAAAAAAGGTCATGAACATTTTTTCCATTATGATACTAATGAATTACTCTCAAAAAGTATCATGTCAATGTATATCCCTACCAAAAGTGTATAAACATATTCATTTTTGTACATCCTTGCCAATGTTGACTTTTACCATTCTTTTTTATATCTGCCAATCTGAATGTCCAAAGATTATATATTAATATCATTTTAGTAAGCATTTTCCTGAATATCAGTGAGATCAGAAATCTTTTCATATTTTTATTAGCTGTTTGTATTTTTTCTAAAATAAAATGTATATACATTTTGCCTATTTGTCACTGGTTGTTTGTCTTTTATTATTGATTTGTAGGAACTGTTAACATATTCTGGCTATTAATCTTTTGTATGTTATATATGGTGTGTTTTCTTCCAGTCTGTTTTTTAAATTTTTTAAAAGATTTTATTTACTTATAGAGAGAGGGGAAGGGAGGGAGAAAGAGAGGGAGAGAAACATCAATACGTGAGAGAAACATTGATCCACTGCCTCTCACACGCCCCCCAGCTGGGGACCTGGCCCACAACCCAGGTATGTGCCCTGACTGGGAATCAAACCTGTGACTTTTTGGTTCTCAAGCCTATGCTGAATCCACTGAGCCACACCAGCTAGGTCTGTTTTTAAAATTTTAATAGTACTGTTAGTGTTATTTATTTACAGAAGTTTTACATTTCATGCTAACTTATTTTTTTTGTAGCTTCTGAATTTTTCATCTTGTTCAAAAGGGCCTTTCTCTCCCACCATTCTGGCCCTCATTCCCCCTGCTCCAGTTATCCCGGCTTTCTGTTGTCTCTTGAACATGCCAGGCCTGTTATACTCTGAGGGCTTTTAAAGAGTTTCTCCTCTTTTTTGCACGGATACGACTGGTATTCTTCCCCTCCACATCTTCCTATGGCTGCTTCCATCTTCCCACTCAGGTTTCATTCAAAGCAGCCCCATCCCACCCTCTATTGTTGAGTTGATTTTATTCAGAGCCTCTCCCCAACCTGGTTGCTGTTCTGGACATCTTAGTAAATAAGCAAGGAAAGTCACCTTCTTTTTAAAAACCAGGTTGAGCGTTTTTTTCTCTTGCAACAAAGATAATTCTATTTAATATATTTATGGAAGTTTATCAATAAAAAATGTGGCATTTCAAATCAATAGGGAAATAATAATGTGGGGACAAATGCCTATCCATCTGAAAAAATCAATTTATATTCCCTATCTCAAACCATATAAAGTTATTCTAAGATTAAAAAGCTAATACAAAAAAGCAAAACTATAAATAAAGTATTGGGAAAACTATTGTATTCTATTTTATGCCATCTACTATGGGAAGTCATTGGAGAGTTTTAAACAGAGCTCTATTTAAGAGTTCTAGTAGCTATAGCAGCGGTCCTCAACCTTTTTGGCACCACGGACCAGTTTCGTGGAAAGGGGGCTGCAGGTGAGCTTCACTACCCCGCTGTGAACGGGCGGGAGACAGGAGGAGGAGCTCAAGCAAGCTTTGCTTATTGGTTGGGTTCCTAACAAGCTGGGGAAAGATATCGGTCCTGGTCTGGGATTGGGGACACCCGAGCTGTAGGATTTGATTTACCTTTTTTTGTCTATAAGAATGCATTTATTAAAGCTTGGAACAGTGAAACAAGGAAGGGCTTAGCATAGAAAAAGCAAAAAGAGAGCCTAGGCTGGGCTACTTTAGCCCACGGGAAGTCAGAGAAAAGGGGACTTTGGGGACAGGTTAAGGGGATTAGCCTGGGTCAAGCTGCCAGCTGTCTATTGCCTTATCGATTTACATTTTAAAGAGATCACCCTGGTTACTGTTC
Organism: Trachops cirrhosus; assembly: GCA_028533065.1. Classification (NCBI taxonomy): domain Eukaryota; kingdom Metazoa; phylum Chordata; class Mammalia; order Chiroptera; family Phyllostomidae; genus Trachops; species Trachops cirrhosus. The sequence continues at coordinate 5,136 of JAPYXV010004838.1, forward strand.
GGAAAATGGATTGTGGGGGAGGGGAGAGGTAAAGATGGAAGAGGGGAGGTCTGTTAGTAAGTGCTGCCAAAGTCAGGGAGATGAAAGATGGTGGCTTGGTCCAAGGTTATGCCAGGGGAGATACAGAAGAATGGTCAGGTGTTTGGGCTATCATTTTTTTTGATGAGCATTTGCTGAGAGGAAATATGAAGAGTTCTGTTTTTGCCATGGTGGATCTAAGAGCCTACTGGGTATATAAGTGAAAATGTCCAATAGAGTTGGATATGCAAATTTGGAGCTCAGGTGTGGGCATATGGTTTGGGAGTCACCAGCTTAGATGATATTTATAGTCAACAGCTAGGACGTACAAAGAGCTCTGAAAGAACCTAGAGAAACAAAACCAAAAACCTGATAGAAAAAAATGGGCAAAGAATATGGCAGTTCATTTTAAAAGGCATCAAAATTTCTTGAAACATATCAAATGAGTCTCAACCTCACTCAAAATAGAATTCGAATTGAAACTACACTGAGAAACTGTTTCTCACCCAGTAATTGCCAAAAATTCAAAAGGTTGAAACCTATTGTATTAGACTGGGAGGAAAATAGGTGCTCTCTTACAATGCTGCTGGAAGCAGAAAATAGAACAAATGCTGTGGAGGGAAAACTTGTAATATTTAACAAAGTTGTATATTCATGTGCATTTACCCTTGACCCAGTAATCTCTTTTATGGGAAGTTACCCTGAGGATATATCTGCAAAAAAATGAAACAACAAATGCACAAGGTTATTAATTGTGGCATTATTTTTAATATCAGCATTAGAAACCACCCAAATGCCACCTAAGCTACAGAGGAAACTTGTTGAATTAAAGATGGTACAGCTAAATAATTGAGTACGACATAGCCATAACAGAGAACAAGGAGTTTTATGTTCTAGTATGAAGTGAATGCCAAGATATATTAAGAGAAAAAAAGCAGACTTAAAAAATTATGTAAAATATGCTACATTTTGTTAAGAAAAATGGGGGAAATAAACCTATTCTGTCTTTCCTAATTTTTTAATTACATCTTCATTGAGATAAAATTCACCCTTTTAAAGTACACATCAGTGAGTTTTAATATATTCATTAAGATATGCAGCCATCATCATAATCAATTTTAGAACATTTTCCTTTTTTTCTTTAAAGATTTTATTTATATATTTTTACAGAGGAGAAGGGAGGGAGAAAGGGAGAGAAACATCAATGTGTGGTTGCCTCTCACGTGCCCCTTACTGGGAATCTGGCCTGCAACCCAGGCATGTGCCCTGACTGAGAATCAAACCAGTGACCCTTTGGTTCACAAGCCAGCAATCAATCCACTGAACCACCCCAGCCAGGGCTAGAACATTTTCATCAATACACACAAAAAAGCCCTGTACCTATTCCCCTCTTCCTCTATCCTCTGGAAACCACTTTTCTAATTTCCATGTAAATGGATTTTTCTATTCTGGATTCTCTATTCTTACATTTCATATAAATAGAACAATACAATACTTTGTCTTTTGTGTCTGGCTTCTTTCACTATGTATAATGTTTTCCGGGCTCATTTGTGTTGTAGCATGTATCAACACTTTGTTTTCTTTAGTGGCCAAATAATATTCCATCTCATAAATATACTACATTTTGTTTATCCATTCAGCAGTTAAGGGATGTTTGGGTTATTTCCATATAACAACTGTGAATATTCATGTACAAGTTGTTGTGTAGACACTTGTTTTCATTTCACTTGGTTATATAACTATCAGTGGAATTAGTGGATCACATGAGAACTCTGTGTTTAGGATTTTGAGGAACTGCGGGCTGGCCTCCAAAGTGCCTGCACTGTTTTACAACTCTACCAGCAATGTATGAGAGCATTCCAAATGCTCCACTTCTTTGCCAACACTTGTTATTTGTTGTCTATATTTTTTATTTTATCCATTGAAGTGAGTGTGAAGTGGTGTCTTACTGAGATTTGGAATTGCATTTCCCTCATGGCTAATGATATTGAGCATCTTTTCATGTGCTTTATTGACTTTTTATGTCTTTTTTACTATCTTCTCATGTGCTTATTAGCCAAGTGTATATCTTCTTTGGAGAAATGTCTATTCATACCATCTGTCCATTTTTCCAGCTTACTGAGATATAATTGATACACATAACATTATGTAAATTCAAAGTATATCTTTGTTGATTTTTTTAATTTAAATTTTAGAGAAGGGGAAGGGAGGGAAAAAGAGAGGGAGAGAAACATCAATGTGTGAGAGACATCAATTGGTTGCCTATTGCATGCCCCCAATTGGGGAGCTAGGCCACAACCCCGACGTGTGCCCTGATAGGGAACTGAACCTGTGACCTTTCAGTTCTCAGTCTGGCACTCAATCCACAGAGCCACACCAGCCAGGGCTCTTTGTTAATTTTTAATTTGTTTATTTTTTCTTTATATTGTTGAGTTGTAAGAGTTCTTTTTATATTCTAGATTCAGGTCCTAAATGAGATATGTGATATTTTGAATGAACAAATATGAGTCCTTCAATTTTATTCTTTTTAAAGAATGTTTTGGCTATTCTGGGTTCTTTGAATTCCCATATAAATTTTAGGTTCAGCCTGTCAGCTCCTCCAAAGAAGCCAGCTGGGATATTGAAAGACATTGTTGAATCTGTAAATCATTTTAAGAAGCTTGACCATTTTAGCAATATTAAATTTTCCAATCCATGAATATGGTATATCTTTCCATTTATTTCTGTCTTAAATTTCTTTCAACAATATTTTATAGTTTTCAGAACATGTATTTTGTACTTTTGTTACATTTATCCCTAAATATTTTATTTGAGCTACTGTAAATGAAATTGATTTCTTAATTTTATTTTTAGATTTTTCACTGATAGTGTATAGAAATACAATTGATTTTTGTATATTAGTCATGTATTCTGCACCCTTGCTGAACTCATTTATTAGTCTTAATAGTTTTTTAGTGGATGCCTTAGGATTTTCTCTATACAAGATCATATCATCTGAGAATAAAGATACTTTTTCTTTCCTATTTGGATGCCTTTTATTTTATTTTCTTGCCTAATTGCTCTGGATTGAACTTACAGTCTTATATTGAATGGAAGTCATGAGAGTGAACATCTTTGTATTGTTCTTCTAAAAAATATTAATTTATGTATGTATTTATTTATTTGTTTAATAATACATAAATAAATATTTTATTATTTTTAAGGTTTTATTTATTTTTAGACAGAGGGGTAGGGAGAGAGAAAGACAGCAAAAGAAATATCAATGTGTGGTTACCTTTCACACACCCACTACTGGGGACCTGGCCCACAACCCAGGCATGTGCGCTGATCGAGAATCAAACTGGCAACCCTTTGGTTCACAGGCCAGCACTCAGTCCACTGAGCCACACCAGCCAGGGCATAAACAAATAAATATTTTAACGTGGTCCTTACTGTGACCAAATCTTCAACCTAGGCATGTACAGTGACTGGGAATCAAAGGTAAGCCTGGAACATATTTTGTGCCGGAAAGCAAAGAAGACTAAAGAAAGCTCAAAGATGAATGGAAATGTCAAAAAGAAACAGGAGACAGTGACATGGCTTCCACTGGCCAAATTAGTGACAATTTGAATATCAAAATGAATGATGGTAATGGTACATAATATATTACATTAAAAAATTCCATTAGTCCATAGCACTACTAAAATCAAAAAGGGAAAAACTCTTATTCATTAGAGAATGCCAGCTCATAATCACAGAAGAAATGATAGAATAAAAGGAAATAAACGTTCTGCAATCCCCAGTGTAATAGTTCAGGCAAGGATCATTAATGAATCCTTGATTGATGATGATGCTCAAAGAATCATCAATCCTCTGTTTAAAATAGAGATCCGGCAGTCTTTGCTTTAACTAAGTCATCAGACTTAGGGACCACCAAGGACAGTTTGACAGGAAGGGCTTCCTGATTAATTCACTAAAAATGCCACATTAGCACCTATGTAATTTTCTCAAAAACTATTGAACCTGAATCTAATCATGAGTAAAGAGTCATATAAACCTAGATTAGGGTTTCTCGACCTCAGCACTACTGAAACTTTGGACTGGATAATTTTCTGTTGGGGGACTATCCTGTGCACTATAGTACCTTGCTATAGATTGAAGGTTTGTGTTCCCCAAGATTCACATGTTGAAATACTAATGCCCAAGGTAATAATAGTACTTGGAGGTGGGACCTTTGGGAAATAATTTAGGTCATAAGAGCAGAGCTCATGTGAATGGGATTAGTGTGGTTAAAAAAGAGGCACAAGAAAGCTCCTTCCCACCTTTGCCATTTGACATTATAGCAAAAAGACCGCTGTCTAGGAACCAGAAGGCAGGTTCTCACCAGAACCTAACCTACAAGCCCAGTCTATGGTGTTTTGTTATAGCAGCCCAAAAGGACTAAGACACACCAACCCAGCTATGACAACCAAATATGTCTCCTGACATTGCTAAATTTTCCCTAAGTGGTAAAATCACCACAGTTGAGGAGTTCTGTAAAAAAAATCAGTTTTCTGAAGAAGAAAAAAGGAAGGGGAGAGGTTGTCTGTTTTACAATAAAAGAGACCAGAGATATAATAATCAAATGTAACAGATAAATCTTAATTGGATCTTGGGTTTAAAAGAAAAACTTCTGCCTTGGCTGGTATAGCTCAGTTGATTGAGCACGGGCTGTGAACCAAAGGGTCACCAGTTCGATTCCCAGTCAGGGTACATGCCTGGGTTGTGGGCCAGTTCCCCAGTGAGGGCCACATGAGAGGCAACCACACATTGGTGTTTCTCTCCCTCTCTGTCTCCTTCCCTTCCCCTCTCCCTAAAAATAAATAAATAAAACATTTTTTAAAGAAGAAAAAGAAAAACTTCTATAAAAAAACATATTTCAACGACTTCCGGCCAAGATGGACGCATAGGTAGACGCACTGTGCCTCCTTGCACAACCAAGATGGGGACAACAACAATATAGAAACAAAATAACAACCAGAACTGACAGAGAATTGAAGTGTATGGAAGTTGGACACCCAAGGATTTAAAAATAGACACGTTCATCCAGACCAGTAGGAGGGGCGGAGTCAGCCTGGCGAGGGACACAGAGCAGAGCACAGAGCAACTGGGGCGGCGCGCAATTTCACAACAGGCAGACCCTGGGCTCACAAACGGTGGTGGCTGGTGGGCCCCGGCCAGGGGGTGGCGACAGGCAGACCCAGCGAGGCGGCCATTGTGAAGCAAGGCGCTGTGTGCAGCTCAGGGTCCCAGCACCGGGAAATAGAGCTTTGGGTCACTGACTGAAAAGGAAGGTCCCGTGGGGTGCACAGGCCCACCCACACTGGAACTGGTGCCAGAGGGACCCAGTTGGCTTTCGGAAAGCGGTGGAAGGGTCTGACGTCCTACAGAGAGCAGAGCAAGCCCCATTGTTCCTCCTCAGACCCCACCCCCACATACAGCGTCACAACCCAGCAACTGGGGTGCCCCGCCCCAGAGAACTCCTAAGGCCCCGCCCCTCACTACAGGTGCTCAACAAGACCAAAAAACAACAACAAAGAAAACAAAAACAAAAAAAACAGCAAAAAGATGGCTCAAACAGAAGAAGATTTGAAAGTCCCAGAACCCATCCTTTTAAGCGACCAAGAGATAGCCAACCTACCAGATGCACAGTTCAAAGCACTGGTGATCAGGATACTCACAGAATTGGTTGGTTTTGGTTGCAAATTAGATGAAAAAATGCAGGCTACAATAAGTTTAATGAAGAAAAATGCACAGGGAACCAATAGTGATGGAATGAAAGATGGGTGTCACATCATTGGAGTGGACCAGAAGGAAGAAAAAATATACAACCAGAAAAGAATGAACAAATAAGAATTCAAAAAAA